>VKOC01049695.1:0-44729 GCA_009364415.1 Spea multiplicata
GGAGAGGGTAGATAGTGAGAAGGGGGTAGATGGGGTGGGGCCCTGAGGTTTCTAGTTATGCCCCTGGTACCTTGCACCTCCACCTTGGTATATTATTTAATCTGAAATCAGCATGATTCCCAAGGCTTCCTAATAATATATTTAATATAAAATGTATTTTATATGTATGTGACAGTGTGTGCTTTTGGGAATCAGTGTAAAAAATATATGCCCATGTGTGTAATCTCATCTGCTCCATACTGTGTCCCTGATTGGCAGAAATAAAATGTGGTCACCATAGCTGGGACCCCACATATGTGCCATGTGTGCAATAATGGCATCATGAAATATGGGGACTGTTGAAAAATATGCAATATAATATACCATGGCTCAGACTCATGCTATAATATAGGGGAGGCAGACATGAAATATATACCTATAATATTAATGTACAGAACGTGAGTAACACTGGTCTGTACATTTCCTTTTAGTAGTTTAATCACAATATGATTGTTAGAGAGGCAGGAGTGCTATTTCTTCCACTTCTTCCTGCTAATTGCTGACTTCATTGCTTTTCCCACGGGACCGGTGAAAGTGGTTGCCATGGAGACTCTATCCTGCTTATGCTTCAAAGATTTCGATCTGTCTGACAATGCCAGGTCTCCTTGAGATGTACAGGAGAAAGATTGTAAAAATATCCCAATTGTGTTCCTGGATTATCACAGAAACTACAAGTCGCATCTATTTTGTAGTTCTTTGTGTGGAGCTGAACTCCCTGATACTTGAATCCGAATTGTTTCTTCTCTAAGAAGAAAAAGCATTTCTTGCCGGCTCTTGTTATCCAACAGGATTAACCCCTACCACAAAAGTCTGCCTCAAAGCTGACTCACTTGATATGCAAGTAATTAGCATTGAGTCAGAGAGCTGGAAAAAAATGGTTTTGGGAAAAAAAACCTCATACTATTAACAACAGAGCAAGGGGTGATGAGCCCTGAGACTTTAAAGCATGTCCCTAACATTTAAACTGTCCAAAAATGACAATATGTGCCTCTGTAGGGGGCAACTTTTTACCTCCATGATATGCTAGCAAATTAACTAGGATTTGAAAAATGATTTAAATTTCAACCTATTATCAATATGCTGGATGGGCTGCTTGTCCACTGTCACAGAATGCTGTGTTCACAACCATGCAAACAGCATTCTAGTAATAAATACATCACTGCTTCTCCCGCTGCTGTCTCCTATAATGGCCTCCACCTCACTCACACTCCCAGATCTGATGATATGGTGCTGGCTTCCTAATCTCCCCTACCTGTACCTTTTAACCTTTTCCTTCTTTTCCATGACTCTCGTTCTCCTCTTTTGGGGTCCATGCTGTACACTTATTTAATCCCATCTCCTTATGCATTGATGTTACATACCGTCCCCCTGGCCCTATAATACTTTTCTTGACCATTTCTCCTCATGGCTTCCCCACCTTCGCATAGCTCGTCATTTATTTTTATTACCTCCTCTTTTGACTCAGCATATATCACACCCTGGACCTTATTTTCTCTAACATGCACTCTAGCATGCACTTCTCTAATGCCCCTTTCCCCCTCTCTGTCACCCATTCCTATCCTGCTCTCTCACCTTGCCTCCCTCTGTCTCCCTGCCCCCCAAAAAAACCTTGCCTAACCAGAGACCTTAGCTCTTTCAATCCTCAGAAATTCTTAACCAATGTACTCCCTCTCTTCTCAGGAGAAGTCAGTAACAGTCCAATAGATCAAGGCAGACGGCAATCAGGAAAAAACAGTAATCCAAGCAAGGGTCAGGAAATAGGAAATAGAAATAGGGGGTAGTCCAACAGGAAAGCCAAAGGTCAGGTAACGGATAATCCAATAAAGGGTCTGTAGCAAAGTGAGCAAAGAAGAACTGGAATCTGGAGTCCTAGAACACACAAGAACCAAAGCTCTGGAACACTGGGGCAAAGTGTGAGGAGGTGCTGCAGGTATCCACATTGCCCAATGCCATCTTTTCCTAACACAAGATGCCACTAAGGCGCTTGCCTCCAACATCTCTTGCCTTGATTATTGTAACTTTGTCTTAGCTGTTCTCCCTCATACCTGTCTCACCCCTCTACAATCAACCAATAATGCTCCTACCAGACTTGTTTTCCTCTCATCACTTTACTAACACCTCTCCACTCTGTCAGTCTGTTTACTGGCTACCTGTGCGCTTCAATATTCATTTCATAATCTTGACTCTTACTTTCAAAGCTCTTCATAGTGGTTCCCCTATTTACATCTCATCACTCATCTCTACATACACTCCTAACCGGTCTCTCAGCTCATTCAATGATCTCCTTCTATCCTCTCCTCTGATTTCTAGCTCTCGTGCACGCTTACAAGACTTCTCAAGAGCTGCCCCTATCCTCTGGAATGCCCTTCCCCTGCCTATCCATCTTTCTCTCCTATACATTATATTAACGTGGCTTTTCCATACCTAACAGTGGCACTTTTACCTCTTGTATAATACACCCTTATCCCCTCTAGATTGTAAACCTGTTGTTTCTGTATGTCTTCTTGTTATGTAATATATTTATTTTTATGTCCTGTCTATCCTTTGTACAGCACCTCAGAATCTGATGGCGCTATATAAAACAATAAATAATAACAGAAGATGACCAAGGTGCGCATGCTTGCCCAAGCCGCCAGGTAACTACAACTTTTTATTTATACACTTGAAGTTCCTAGAACAATGTATACATAATGAATCATATGCATATGCAGTGCATTCTGTCACCTAAATTTGTTTGGCTGACAGGCTTCTCCAGTTCTCCTGGTCAAGACCCGAATCCTCTGGGGAGCGGGGTCTTGACACGGCCCACTTCCCGCCCTTTTTCCTTTAATTCCTGTAAATGGGGGTGTTTGCTACTGACATCAGCGGGAACGCCCCAGACGTCAGCGGGAATGCTCCGGGTAGGTGGAGCCCAGAAGTTCCCAGGTATGCTGAAAGGTAACACCCGCAGTGATGCATTATGGCCTAAGTTGACTTGGCCTGAGGCAGCAGTTCCAAGGGAGTGGCATTCCATGTGCTGCATAACAGGGAGCCAATATATCACCACTGCTTAAAGGGCCAGTTAAAATAGAGCTCACAGATATGTTCAAGATAGCTCCTGCACCTGGCTGACGATCTCCACCCAGCATCACAAGTGGTCAAGAATAAGCTTTGTAACGGACATTTAACAAAACACCCAAATATGGACCATGGACATAACATTTTGTTGGTGTATGGTCATGCTGTCTTCCCTCATGTAACATTTTTAACACTAAAAATCTTCCCAATGTGACTAATAGCAGCAATGTTAAAAATGTTTATTTAACATGTTCTCCATAAGCCTAGCTGACCACAAGAGGCACTCACTACACACTCTAGATTTAAACAAAGTAGTAAACAACCCCCTCCATAGAAAAGACGGTGTTTCTTTAAAAAAAAAAAAAGGTAGATACGGGTTCTTTATCTACCTTTTTACCTTAATACAGCACTGCATAAGGAAATTACTTCTCTATCAAATGCACATTTGATATTTTAAATAGTAAACCCAGCAAGCATTGCATAGAATGGGCCTGTGGTGTATACCTACTTACATGTGTATGTGCTCTGATTAACACACTACCTTCAGACCTCTGGGGACCAAGAAAAGTATGTGTAACAAAAAACTGATGAAAGTACCACAAACTGATGAAAGTACCACATGGCTAAACAACCACATATGTGGACACAAAAGAATGCATGCATGGATGTGGTGGCATGTAACCACAAATAAAATATGTGGATGGCCTTTTGTGTTCCCAAGAAATGGCATAAGTTATGTTTGGCATTAGGCGTTACCACCTGAATTGAGGGTTAATGCATCATTGCTACTGACACAGCACTAGAGTCCATAAATAAGCAATTTTCTAAAACTTTCCAGACAAATTTATGCTTTTATTGTTTTCTGTTCTTCTCAGCACATACATTTATTTCTTCCAACAAATGTTTTTAAGCCCCCATTAGCCATGTTTTACTTCAGTTTGCAGTTTGCTTTTAATATTTAATCTGGTAGCACATTGTATTGTTTCTGGCCATAAAATAATCTTCAACTCCTCAAAAACAATAAACTAAACTAATATCATCCTTATGGTGCAAAAGGTGTTCACTTACTGTAGTCATTGTATTCATTTATTGTAGTTCTTACTGTCATAATACTAATTTCCAAACTAGGTTATTTTTTTGTATTTTACAAAGACTATTAAAAAAGCATTGGAGACAATTGTCCTCCTGCCCTGATTTGTGGACAATTCTCCTTCTGCTACAGCCATCATGGTCATGGCTGCTTATATTTTAGCTGCAGTCTTCCTGAGCCATGAACAGTCCTGCTCCTGCCATAGCCATCCTGGGTCCCAGATGTTCTCCTTCTGTTTCTCTTGTTCTGGGTGAATTTGCTTGCGCTTCAGCTGTCCTGGTTCCCAGACGTTAGTCCTTTTGCTACGGCTTCCTGAGTCATGGATAATTATCCTTCTACAGCCCTCTTTGGTCTTAGAAATTGTTTCTCGTTAGGCCCCATACATTTATGCACACCTACAGATAGCAGAGGATTGTTGGTGTACAACATGAATACTAACTAAACTTTTGACTCACATCTTGAAAGAAGTCAATAACATACATGACTGTAGAGTACAATAAAATGGACAGGGCACCAAACTGACATTTAGCAACGGTTAAAATTACTGTCACATGGGCTAAGTCAAGAGTTAAACATGTCGGCGCCCTCCCCGTCCCAAGAAACACACATGAACACGATAATATTTATAATGTATTTATAAAGTCAACTTTGGATGAAAATTCGCCTTCCACACGGTGACATAAAAAGTAATCAATGGTTTATTTATTGAACTAACATAAACAGTTAACAACACGTGATAAAGCACATCGTAAAAACATATCAAAACACGTGACAGTATTTTTACGCCAACCCCTTGTTGACAACCTGATTAATTCATAAACAAGCATCACCAACTTTTTGCTTAACACCTATTTAAAATGTTACAAACAACCACACCAGCTGGCTGTCACGGTCCGCGTCACGGACCACAACGCAGCAATTCCCCCGAGTACCCGCGGCTAGCGGGTACTCGAAACCTACCTCTCCCGCAGCTCTGGGACCTTGCTTCGAGGTGCCAGCATCCAGCAGGCACCCGGGGCAGGTCCTTCTCTGTATCCCCGTCGCAAGTGATGGGCGGTACGCACAGGGGCGAACCACGCCCCCTCTCTTATAGCATGCCTCCCTGGAGGCAACGTAAAAGCCGAGCACTGACTCTCATTCAGTGCTCGGTTATTGTACTGGCTGAGCAGTTCCTTCTACAGTATACTTACCTGATTATCTCTCCGTTGCTGAATTGTGCCTGTTCCTGACTTTTGCTGCCTTCTCCATTCCTGACCCGGCTTGTATGATTACCATCTCTGTTGCTGACTCCTGCCTGTCCCTGACTTCGCTGCTTTCTCCACTCCTGACCCGGCTTGTCTGACAATTCCTACCATTCCTGAGTGCCATTACTGCATACTGGGTTCCTCATTTGTATTCTCAAGATCCTTGTGACACTGGCACAGGTGTAACACCATATCCCTGTTGCGACCACCGGCATATACAGGATGGATAGTGTTAGTGTGTATATTATATATAAAATACACACTACACACCCTGCTTTCTCTCTATCCAGTAGCGTAAGGAAAAGTCCCCCCACCTTGTGAGACGATAAGGTTGGGACCCTCTAGCTCCTCCTACACACACAGTCACATACTTATACACACACTAGCATATTTATTTACACACATGTGTAAGGAGGAGGTACTTGCTCCCTCAAGGTCCTTAGACTCTATGTCTAACTGCCTGAAAATTACATCATTCCGGTGCTCAGACTTAGCATGTTGGGCCTTATCAAGTGCGGTCTGCAGCACTTGCCTAGTGGCACGTCCTGGGTGGGGAAGGGTTGGTGGAGCTGGTGCTAGGGGCCTGTGGGCCCTACTTTACACCAGTGCCCCTACTACCCCGGGGCCACGTAACATGTATTACGTGACCCTGAGTTAGTTGAGACACTGCGGTCAAGTAGAGGGCCTGGCCCTAATGCGCTTTCGTGGGAAAAGCGGCCACCATTTTAACTGCACTAAGAGAAGGAGAATCTTGCCATTTTGCCTGTACTAAGTGGAGGAACATTGAGTGAGCTGATCTTCATCTGTCCAATCAGCTCACTCCTGTCACATCATACTTAGGGCTTGTCCAATGCTGCATTTGTCAAAGAAATAAAAGCAGACTAGTAATGAAGAGAGCCTATATAAGGGCAGAGCAGGCTGGGGATCCGTTCATTTCACTGTGACTGCTTTATGTGACACTGCTGTGCTGCATCTGAGCATTTTACAGATTGAGATTCTTCAAATTTAAATAAGATCATTTAACCGGTCCACTAGTATCCTTAACCCCATAATGCTAAGCTCATTTTGTCTATTGATTTGCAACTTCCCTATTATACTTCTTCTAATTGTTTATTTCTTGTTCCATGGCAACTAAACAAACAAATGTTATTTTAAAAAATGAAAATGTTCGACAAAATTAGTTGACTACGAAGATGGTCGAATTTCGTCAAATATGATGAAAATTTCTCCCTGAAAACGAACACAAACTTTCTGGCGATACCCAAGTCTACTAAAAAGCATATAAGACCTAAAAAAATCTGATTTCTGGGTGGCTACAAGAATAATAATTACCACTAAGTACACAAAACAAAGCAAGAATTTGGTGTATGCCCAGTAAATACCATTCACAAAAACACCATCTATTAGGGACTCACACTATATGGGCATATATTGTTTAGCCCGCCACTGTGTCGAAGTGCCCCTTCTTTCGAGAATTTTTCGTGGCTATGTTGCTTATAGGACCACATCAACCATGTTTTTGAAGAGAACCAATGGAAGAGAACAAATTAGTCAGTTATACATACGGACACCATACGGCCCCCATACGGCAGCACTTTATCTAGGCTTTACCAAAGAGCTGAATCAAGTAGGCACTAGAACAGGGCTGCCAGGCCCAGTACCACTAAACTTGTACTGGTTGTACCCCCTAATGGCAGCCCTGATTTTACCAATACAGAACTAAGAGCTGTGAAAAAAGGTAGCAAAACTAGAACATCTAACTGATTTAAAATCTTGAAGCTATCCTTCTTCTTCTCACCCCACCCTTACGAGGGCTTCATGATCCAATACATGACAACTCAAAAATAGTACAGAGGGAAGTTCATGGGGAGAAGTAATCCTCCATATCATGAGGACTGGAAGTTCTCCCATGAAATACATATAAATCGTGACTATTATTTAGTTTATAGACAACATTACATGGTTAAAATAGGATTCGGAAAAGTGGTAGACCTGCTTTAAACTAAACCCCCTTAACTTCACTAATCTGATTTTACAGAACTTCATCAGAATGCAATACTTTCTACAAATGCAAGTCATGAGATGTAAGATTAATCCGCACATCAAAAAAAGATATGTGACTGTTTTATGTGATGGATGATGAAAATTGCCATATTCTGATTTAAATATGGTATATCTCAGGGGTGTCCAACTTGCGACACTCCAGCTGCTGCAGGACTGCATCTCCCATAATGCTCAGGGCCTGGCTGATGAGTATGGGAGATGTAGTCCTGCAGCAGCTGGAGGGCCGCAGGTTGGACACCCGTGGTTTATATGAAAATACATACATATATTTCCACAAGCATTTCTAATGAAATCACCAACACCATAACTCCTAAGTCACCCTCTTTTGAAGGAACAGTTCCTCCAAGACACAACGTATTTGAGCACCACGGTGCTCTATAGCAAAACGATATTACTTTTGTCTTAAAAATAGCTGCTAATATGTTGGTAAAGTAATTTTTGACAAGTTCCTGTCCAGGTCCCCTTCCTTTTTAGGCTATCTGGAATGTTTGGATCAGTCCTAACTTTCAGCAAAGTCATGACAGGTTAACGACCCTTTCACCTTATGACCTATTTCCCATTACCAACAAGTTTACAGGATTAAATTTAAGCACATCAATGTCTTCATGAACACTGTCCCTGGAACATTTAAGACACCTTATACCCTAGGCTTTATCCCACAGATCAGAAAGGAGTCTGATTTATTATTATTTTTATTTTTTTACATTTTTTCAGTTCCCATTTCAAAAGTTAAAAAAAGGAATATATAATACTACAGGGTGATTGAAAGCGCTACTAAGGATTTCCTGAAAACATTTAGCTGAAAAGACAAACTTCTCATTCTCATTACTGCCATAGAGTGGTCCCCTAAATTTTTTTGCTTGTCCAAATTTTTTTGAAGGGCTGTTTGCATATGCATGCAAATGATCGTAGTACTCCTCGAATTCAATATGTGCACATGTTCGCAAAACAGATTGCTGTCTTTGTAAAACTAAATCTAATTTTCTACTCAAGATCTTATCTGGAGTTTGCTCCTCATGTTTGAAGACAATCACAACTAAGGCAGAGGCACAGTGGGATGGATGCTACAGGTTGGTGGATTTCTGCAAGAAACTAGTAGCTCTGGTTAAATCCACATAAACAGTGCACATTAGAAAACACATTTTTGGTATATTCTCCCAATAGTGGATTCTGTCGAGCCAGTAAGCTTGACAACAACATCAAAAATAAACAAGACCACACCAGGACAAGGACCAATGTCTAAGACCAGTTTATCCATAAGTGTCACAAAAAAGAACATTTTTGGATATTAATCTATTGTAAAGATCTCTCTACCAACCAGTCACTACATCACATCTCAAATACTGTACCTATTGCATTGCATACCGTTCCCATTCCTTGGCCTAGTATCATAAGGCTTGGTGTCCTCAAACATTGGTGTCCTTCAGGTTTACTTCTCTTTTAATCCTTCCATCACCACCGTGGAGTCTTTAGTTGAAATGTATCTCTTACCTGGCCAACATAAAAAACATATGAAGTTATAAAAACCTTTTGGACCTCAAGTCTTTTCTTCGGATGCCATTTCATTTGTAGATGAGTCCAAAAGTCCTTAAAGTTTGTGCGATGAAAAGCTTAAGAAATGTGTATGAGTGAAGTGTCCTCATCAACATGCTCAGAACAACCGATCTCTTGTATTTATTTAGGTTGTGTTTTATTTAAGTTAACTGTTTCCTGCTTTGGCACTGCCAATTAATATGGACATACTATACAGACAAAACACATAATGACATGAAGAACTTTAAAAGACATAATACATAGAATAAAGAATACTTCTCTAATAAAGAAATATAAGAGGTACCCTACTGGCTATCTTCCATTTACCCAGGTATTAATAAATGATTTACTATGAATAAATGCCTGGGTAAACAGGACATAACCAGCATCCTATATAATATATTTATATATATATATATATATTATAATTTAATATATAAAATATATAATACTATATATATAATAATACATATACACATCTATATATATTTATAAAACATGAATACATATTACAATACATTATAAGTATGGTATATATATATATGTTATATATGTATATAGTATATAGTATACTTTTATTTCACTTGAAACAGACAGAAAATTAACACTGCAACAAAAAAAAATATTTTTATTTGCTTTTATATGTTAAAATACTGGGAATATTTATGGATATTGGAATATATATATATTCTATAACATGGAAAAAAAAAAGTGATATGTGTTTACAAGAAAATACACATATTGTCCAGAGCCAGGAGGGGAGATCCAGAAGAATAGAGGAGACAGGCACTGTCATCATACCAGAGACAGAACCGTAGGGGGAAGGGAGGGAAGAGGGAAGATCTCGGAGTGAGTCAGGAAGAGGGAGGAGGAATAAAGATTAAAAATGGCCACCAGCAGCTGCTGGAAACAGCAACAACTCCTGACTTTCCGGGATGGTCGGACTGGCCTTGCCGGTCAGCATTGATGGAAGGAAAAGGCATCGGAGAAAGCAAACCGCAGCAGCTGGCACCATTGTCACTGTCGGGTGGCCACAGCAGTGTCAGTGACAGCAGATCACACAGAGAAAGGAGCTACAGACCAACACAGGATACAACACATAGACCACAGGCAGATTCGCCTCATTCACAGCCTTTCCTTTATTCACTATTCTTTCCTTGACATCAGATCTGACATTTTGGAGGCTGGATCGCCAATATTTTATTTTTGCCATAGCCTCTGTATGATTATTTCCTTTTAATTCTGGATTACCTGGAGGAGACAAAAGGATTGTTTAAATGGTCATGCCTGGAGCAGTCATGGTACTGCATTAAAGGAGGAGGAGGAGGGCAGCGTATAATGCAAAGTGAGGCATAACATAGCCAGCTTCATACAGATCTTTTCCTTTATTCTTTTGCTGCCTGCAAAACGGTGAGTGCTAAGCTGTTCTTTATTCTGGTCAAATGGGAGGGGGGCTGCTGGGTGGTAGAACATGGTGGCCATCACCCAGAAGAAAGCAGTGCAACGATCTGATTTAAATGCACCTCTGGCGAGAATGGCCCTTTAACCCTCTATGCGCTGCAAGGTATTATACGGAAGCCCAGAATAGGGCGATAGGCTTGGATTTCCATCTGCTGTGTGGCCTCTGCGGGGATGAGGTTACACTTGTGTGCAGAGGGATCATGTGTGATCTCCTTGTGTGTGTGTGTGTGTGTGTGTGTGTGTGTGTGTAGCGAAGGAAAACACTTCCACGGTTTGTGGATCTTGTGCATAAACCATAAAGAGGTCAATGTTACTATTTTATCTGCAAGATGTTGTAAGTGAAATGCAAATGCCCGTCCTTTTTTATATTGTGGAGGGTATGATAAATAATAGCAGCGCCACCAAAATGGTATTGCACAATAAGCACTCGGCTATTGTACAAAGAGATTACTTCAACCTGTCCCTGGTGACACGAAGTCTCATGATGCCCTGTGTCCTTGTTTTTAATACAGATCTACCAGTGAGTTTAATGCACCACTGCTTACACCTATGTGTGCCAATATATTCATAATATAATATAATGCTATATGGAAGGGAAGAATGGATCCCAGCCTCACACTGTGGCCACTGGTATTAGGATCAGGGGGATCAAGACTCCCCTAGATAACTATCATTGGCTATACCCACCACCCCTGCCGCCATATGCTGCCCCCTTTATGTAGGGAGGGAGTATGGAATGCTGTGGAGTCAGGTGCATTCTCATCCCTTGGCTTTGTTACAGTTGTGCACCTTTTGGTTATCTACATTTTTGAATGTCTTGGTTAACCATCAACAGCTCCTTTTTGTGTTTTTCTTAGACATCTTTATGGTTATTTGCTGTAAAAAAAAATATATATATAAAAAATGAAAATATGATTTTTCTGCCATAGGCGTATACAGTGAATTCATGTACTTTTCCTCACTTGTATTGAATTGGTTAAATATGTGGCTTGGCTTCATGTCCATCTATCATTTCCCCAACTTCTTCTTCACCTCTGGTGCCAAGTCCACAATGTCACCTTGTTTAACTAGTCCTTTCCACCAGGGTAGGCTTAATTGTAGAATTGTAGAATTGTAGTCCTTGGGAAAGAGCTTTTTCTGAAATTACGTGACATTGCATTCAGTGTTAACCTTCTAATTCAGGGGATGACCTGGGTCTACCATAGTTCTAGAAACACTGGGTCTTCATACAGCAATGCAGCAAGGTCTTCCCTAATTGAAAAGGGTTGTCACAGTGTCTTTTTTTTTTTAATTTGGTAGCAGAGGAGTATTGTTTACGTATTTTTTAAAATAGGTTCCAGACCTGTTTACACAATAGGAACGTATTTAGTTACATTAATGTATCCACATGCCCTCTTGGAATTTCTTGCACTGCTTGTCTAGATCCATGGGTGGGCCATACCATATCTGCAGGTAATTGATATTATGTTTCCTGTCAGATACAATTCATTATGGGCACATTGTTTCCAGCCCCATCTCCATAATAAAGGTTCAAGAGAATTGAAATCAAATCAATGATCTAAAAAATATTTTTTTCCCTGTCATGTGAAAATTGAACTATAAATGTTTTGTGATGTGGATACCATCTTAGCAGGTTACTGATGAACATTATATGACTTGAGGTATTTCTCTTGGCAAGGACCTTATTTTTTTTTTTTTATTTCTAACTTTAGATTAACAATAGGTAGGTTGTTTAAAAATCTTGTGCTATTTTTTTTATCTTCTTCATGTCTGTTTACATTGCAGAGGACAGAGGAGGGTCACATTTCCTCCTCCTTTTCGGGATGGAATTATATAAATCCTTTTTGTTTTGATATTAATCCAGTTTACTATGTTGTTTCCTCACTTCCCCAACCCCCAGACTGTATCTTACTCTGAGGCTAAGAATGGTGTTATGTACACTTGAACCAAGGAGCACGCCAATGATGAATCCAGTCCGGTGATATAAATGTGCTTTTTATTGGAGTAGGAAAAAAAACTGATGAGTAGATATTTTTTATGATTTATGACAATCACTAGCACAATCTTTTCAGATAGTGTTTAATTCTTCTGGACCTAATGGTTTATTGAAAAGTCTTAATGCGTTTTTAGAGAGATCCTAATGGCCCACAGAGGTCTAGACTGTAAAGAACTGAGACAGGGGCCTTATTATCCCAGGGTGGACATTCCACATCACAATAGATAACAAAAGAGGACTGAGGTAAGACTATCTTGATCGAAAGGAGTGCATTGTATATGTTCCAGAGTGATGGAGATATGCTATTGAGCATTTATATCTCTGATCTGATATTTTCATGCTGGCCTGTCGCTTTTGCTATTCAAGCAATGCCTCTCACACTTATAGAATAGCAAATATGGAGGACTATGGATCAGCCATCTGGCCTTCCTTATGTGTGATGGTGTTCTTCCTGACATGATGCTGTTTAGTGTATGGAAAGCAGTCTCATCACTGAAGCAACCAATGGAATGGTCCAGAATGCAGGATCGTTTCTTTGGTTGCTGTGGTGATGACACAAACATTTCAACCTGTGCCACAGTTCATTTGTATTCCAGCTCCCGAATGTTTCTATAGCCTCAGAGTTTATGTAGTTTGGCCACAGAAAGTTTTTTGGTATTCCATGGTATATAGCTCATTAGGCACAAAATGTCGGTGTAAGTAACGGTAATCCTTGCAGGTATTCAAAAGTTTGCCCCTGCTGCACCCTAGAAAACTTCCTTTCTTATCAAGCCTCAACATTTCTCCTCTGATTACATGTTTTTGATGTTTTTTAAGATAAACAAAAATGTAATTGATTACGTTGATGTTTTTTTGAAATGCTCATTCCGGTGATTGTATATTTTTAAAGACAAAAAGCTAGTAAGAGTAGATGTTCAAGTAAGAATGCATTCAGGTTTCCAATGCATCATGCAGGGATGAGTAGAGAGGGTGTAGTTTAGTAGGGTAGTAAACATTAATTAAACGTTAGTAAACAAGGAAAAAATGTGTGTTCTTTCCTTTTCAAATAAAGACACATACCTCAATGTCTGTCCTTTAGTGTGCTTGTATTAGTGGAAGCTACAGGAGAAGTTGAATGATGGTCTGTACTCGTAATTAGCCAGTGTAGGAGCCGCTTAGACTTGGCTGAGATTTGAGAGTAAATTTTTTTCTAATGTTACTTTGGAAGTCTAAAGATACATTGATTATCTATCTATAGATCTGTCTATAAGCTGACTTCATAGGCAGATTTACTTAAAGCCACTTATGTGATGGTGGTCACCGTGATCATCTTTGTGAATGATCAACCATAGACCCATATCATCCTGAGTTTGAAATCATTGTGTAAGTAGGTTGTGAGGTCACAAATGGTGTAAAAACACTTCAACATGTCAACATTTAGGCTTTTCCTCTTTAAGTTGTGAAATATATAAATACACACACTACCATTCAAACATTTGGGGTCACTTTTCTTGTTTTTAAAGAAACTGATCATTAGAAAACCCAAACTTTTGAACAGTAGTGTGTGTGTGTATATATATAATGTATATGCTATTATTTTAGCCCGCTTCCCAGCTAATAAAACAAACAGGTTTGCTCTTGAACATGGCAGCCTGAATCCTACATTGTACACAAAATTCTCTGTTCTTGCATTAATAAGCATAGGATATATTTCAAGAATAATTGTTCAATTGGACTGTTACTCATCTCTGAGTTTTGCAGCATTTATTATTTGGTTTGGAAATCTGCTCCTCTAAGCGAAACTTCTCCCCATTAAAATCGTAATCGCCAAAAATAGATTTAATGACCTTGGTTATTTGGGATTCAGATTTGTCAGGAACACTGAACAGGTACTGGTTATTTGCCCTTTTATACATCGATTATAGGAAAAAATATACATTACAGATGTTCTGTGCATAATACACACTGTATTGCAAGGTAAATGGCACACGCCTCTAGAATCTGAGGTTAGTTTTGCTTTGTTTTCTTGGAAATCTTTATTTCAGGAAAATGCGGGATATTTCAGTCACTCGAACTGTAACATTGCTACAGTATTCTTTGTGGTAAAGTGCATGTGTTTGCTTGTTTGTATGAACGTGTGTAATATATATATGTCTGTCTTTGTAATTTTATTATTACATTTTAGTGTCACAATCTTCCTTTTTGTTTCCAGTACACCTGAAGCTAAGCATCTCAAAGACTGAGCCTTTGATGTTTCCTCTGTCTACAATTTCTGTTATCTTGATCACTGCTAATAATTCCACAATTCACCTAACAGACCAAGTTCATTACTTGGTGTCTTGCTTGACTTGTTCTTTCCTTCATCCCTCATATCCCGCAAGATTGTAAGCTTGCGAGCAGAGCTCTCTCCACCTTATGTATCGGTTTGTCTTAGTCTGTCAATTCTCGTCTTGTCATACCCCTTGAATATATGTATTGTATTAAGCGCTGTGTAAATTGTTGGTGCTATGTAAATAAAAGATGATGATAATATCCCGCCACTCACCAAATCATGCCTTCTTCTGAGAAAAATGTCTTAAACATGTCCTTTCTTCACTCATCCAGAATACTAATCCATTCCCTTGCTATACCCTCTATGCATTATTGCAAGTCTCGTCCTCTCCTGACTTTTCACCACTCCGATCCATTCTGGGCACTTCTGCCATTATAATTTCCTTTTCTTTTTCAACTGCTCCCTTTTGTACCAGTCTCTTCATTTGCTCCCTATATCCTCCAGAATTGAATTTCCTTACCCTAGGCAAATATCTGATACTGAGATACTTAGCTTTACTGCCATCGTGCGAGTGTAAGAGCTTAGCGTGTAGCCAAATGTCTCCGCAGACAGCCGCGGAGACTTGTCATAAAGTACCAGGGATGGTTGAAAGCCACAACCTGGCCCTGTTCATCAGTTGATTTTGGATATTAACTGATACATTACATTGATGAAAACCATAGTGCAGATTGCAATAATTTGACTGTTTTATTTGCTCATTGTATTGAATTGCATAGATATCTACAACTGCATTTGCTATAGAGAACAGGTAGTGAATCCTAGATTGTCACCTTCTCCGTATAGCTAACTACTACCCTGAAAAGATGTATTTCCATAGCTGCCAATGGGATGGATATATACGAAGATCTTCATTGTCTGGTTCACTTGCTTCATATTGAAGACTGAATTTTCAGCTTATATAGCATGATTTCCTTCTATGGTAGGATACTATTTTCCCTTTAAACTTAAATGTAATACTAATTCAGCAAAACAATTGCTGACCTAAACAGTTTGAGTATAGTTTTACATTATCGCCCACACCTGAGGTTGCACTGAACTGTGTCTGTCCCCCATTTTGTTTTTTATACTTCTCGACGATTAAGAATTTTTCTATGTCTGTTAACTTATATTGCTTTTGGACCATGTAAGAAAAATGTCCATGTAAATGGATGTATGGTGAAGGTCTGGCATCCAACTGTGGTTTATGACGGCTCTATAATATGTAGTCTATTCATGGCTTCCTGTGGGTTGTTGGGCAAGCAAAACAGCTTATGATCAACTTCAAAGTAAAACTTCAAACCCTAGCTAAAAGATCAGTCTTTTTTTTTTTTTTTTTTACTTATTTGCCAGTGATATTTTTTAACGTATTTTCCATGTTGATAAACCCATTTGAAAGGGCATAGCAGAACATGAATGACAATTTCCCAGTACTGGTCCTGCTCACACACACAGGGTGACTTATGTCAAGAGGAAGTCACTAGTGGGTGAGCTAAAATGCATAATTTAATTCTTAGTCTGTTGTTCCCTTACATGTCATGTCTGACATGTGATGCGTGTTTTGTAAATATATATATACGTATCCCTTTCATGTGAAGTGATTGCATCATGGTTGTGGCTTCCCGTAAAGCTGGCTGTATTGGACACGTTATAAGGGAGGGAACGAAATTGCGAGTTGAGCAGGATGGAAGCAGAACCAGCTAAACCCCGTCCCCATCATTGTGATATGCATGAAGTCCTGTGTCTCCAGAGGGAAAGTTGGCACAGCATTGGACCATTATAAGCTTACTTGGGCCACCCTTAATAACCTTTTTAATATTTTTTGCTTTCTTTCTATAAGTGGACCGCTAACTTAAAAAAAATAAATGATATGATTCAGAATATTTAGTGTACATGGTTCTCATTATAGATAAAAAAAAATAACGAGCCCACTTTTTAGTTGAAATGATATATCTGTCTGTTGAAAACAGCCTTTCTAAAAACTTCTCATATAACCCGATTATTCCACCCTATTAAATGCCTTGCTGGGAAGCAATGGAGGCCATTAATTAGTTATACAATCTACTATATTACATGCAATGGCAGTAATATTGGGAAGTCCCTAACAGTTAAGATTATAAATTAAATGTAGTCTGCATACTGATGGTTCCTTTAGGTGTATATTATATTTGGTTACTCCTTCTTGTAACTGTATGTTTAAGAATAAACCATGATCCATGCAGTACGCAGTAGTGTATTTACCTCAGGTAGCATTTCCCCACCTGGATCTATCCCCTAGACCCAGGCCTAGTCTGCCTAGGCTAATAATATACGTTGCTAAATATTTAAATGTATTTCATACATAACTATTTGTTTTCATGAAGATCTTTTCTTCAGTTTAACTGTAGTTATTTTAAAAAATATTTTATTTAGCAATAAGGGATTATTTTACCCTGGTGAAACTGGGTTTTGTGGCAAAACCAGCATGCTCATGTCCTGTCCTGAAGTTCTCTCCAGAGAAAGGGTCATGAATTATTTTGTCTTCCATTCTATACTGTAGGAGCACTGAGTCTTCTGACTGATAATGAATGAATAGGTGGAGAGAAACGTCCCATGTTAATTGTGTTTCTAGAGCTGTCATTATGCCACGTAACATTTGATTCAGGTTTATGGCGCTTAATTACAACGTATAAAGAAAAATACAGAATGCAGATTATGTTGTAATTCATAAAACAATTAAAAATGATTGTGTTGGAAACGTGGAAATGAGCTGCAGCTCTCCGAAGTATTAACCCTATATGATCAATCACAAACATTCTATGGTTGTGATTGGATAATGGTTACAATAATAACCATTGGGACACTCAAACCATTGCATGCACTCTAATGCAAATTAATTTGCCCCTTTGCCAGGCCAAATGCCCTGCAGGCCATGCATTCAGTCGAATGCATCTCGCTGCATTACGCTGCATACTCACCTCAAACTATGGTGGATGATGCGTGCAAGAGTCTGTCACTGCCACTGATTGACAGCTTCAAGCAGCCAATTAGAAACAAGAAATGTTGGATCATGGAGGAAGAAGGCTGTTTTGTGGTGTTGCTGTTTTGTGGCATGAGTGCAAATTATGTGTAAAGTAAATGCTTTCCTATAGTTGGGGTGTCAGGTATATTAGACTATCACTTTAAGAAAACCATTATCTGGCAGGAGATAAATAATATTATGAAATAAGTCACCGGTATTCAGGCAGGAATTTCAGCGGTGATACATCATTGAGAAAAGCACCATCTGGGATCCTCTGATATCATTGTAACAAAGTACACTGTTATAAAAAGGATACGCTGTAATGTTACTGTGGTATAATTGTGGCAATTGAAGTATAGCATTATATATAAAATATTCCAAATACCTTGTTACCAGCAGTAACATTTTCAGGAGCTCAATGATTCTTGAGAGCTATTATTCTGCACTCCCCCCGTGTGCATGTGCTGAAAGCTCTCCCGTTGAGTTCAGCAGGAGCATTTTCCTGCCACTGATTGACTGTTTCAAGCAGCCAATTACTGGCACAAAATAACAGGAGGCATTCTGCTCGCTAGTGGAGCTGCACATTGACCCCCAAGGTAAACACTTCATTGTATTTATTTAATATGCATTCTTTAAACCTGAATGTAAGTAAAGTACACTTATATCCATTCTTTCAGGTGGCTGCCTTGCATGTTTCTTTTAAATGCTAGTTTGGTCCCCACAGAACTGCACGTTAATACGAGGAAAACCAAATATCTCCAAAAAAATGTGTATAACCTCCTGATGGTTTTATTTTTATCTCTCTTTTCACTATAACCATGTGGTGTATTTGCTGAATGACTATAGTTCTTATGCTAGCCTAAGGGCTTGTACCTCGTTATCTGCCTTTTAGATGTTTACCTTACTCTGGACCTGCCGCCCTGAACAGCTGAGAACTTGGTGGAGTCATGCTTTAATTTTAGCATCTTTACAATGCAGTGCTTGGGTGCTCGTGTCCTTTAACCCATTGTCTTATGTGTGTGTGGTTATTTTCTGTAGGCAAAAACCCACTATGCTATTTTCATGTACGGCGTTCAAAATAACCATTTGCCAGTGGTTCAGGGTTTGCCTTCTCCTCCAGCTTTGGTGTAAACATTGTCACTGCCTTTCTTCCAATTATCAATCACTCACCTTTCACTCTAAGGCAACTTTTGGGCTACCCATTAACAATTAATGTTGCACCAGCCTGCATTGATGTGATACACATTTGTTTTTTTTTACAGTCATTCAGTAGATTCAACACCATTCTCCAAAATGGGAAAGGTCTGTGCAGACTTAGAAGGGTGTTGCTACTGGTTTTGGAAAAAGTTTATTTTCTACTGAAGTTCTAGTTATCTTCTCCTGCTATTCCAGTCTTCATTATGTCTTCATTTATACCCTTCAGCATCTCTTGATTCGCTGCCCCATCTAATTACATGCTACTTCAGTGGGATGATTGTCTTATTTAGGAATTACCAGGAACAAGAAAACCTCTAGCTCTCTATGAGGATGGAGCAAGTAGAAGTACCTAAAACTACTTATTTCACACAATTTTTCTGATGCGAACTGCCTGGAATGTTCGCAAAAGGACATCCATTTGTTTTCTGAACAAATACATATTAAATGCTTGCTCTACTCCAACCCCAGAACTGCAAGAATGCAAATGGACTGCACGCCCACCAGGCCTCAAGAATTGACCACTTCACAGTGTCCGTAATCTGGACACAAAATGTTCCCTATAGTGTCTCATCTCCAGTGTTATTAAAATAATGTAAACAAATTGTCTATGTTCTCTTTGTTTTTTTGCATAGTAATATCGCAATTTAGGTAGAAAAACGACACAAGCCCAACAGGTTTAACCTTGCTCTTGAGCCAGAAGAAGACAAAACCCCCAACCGCTTGGTTCGACAAGTTCTAACTACTCCTGTCTGTACTCTTCCTTGCTAAAATGTTATCCAGCCCATTGTTAAAGGTATCAAACGTAATGCCACATATGTGGGTAAGTGAATTCCATATCATTATTGTTCTTTAAATTGTTATTTTGCTCTAGTCCTAAATGGATGACCCCTTGTACTTTTTAATAAAATTATTAGAGCGGCTGGTATTATCTCTGTATGTACGAGGGAGCAGGTGCCCAGGGCCTCGTGACTGGTTTATGGCTTAACATTTTTATTTGCTTTATTGAAAGTGTGGTAGATAATTGGAATAGCCCCTAGTAATAGTGACAGAGGCTAATACAGTGAGGGGAGTTTAACCATGTATGGGATGTGCATAAAGCTATCCTGAATCAAAGACTAGACCAAGGCTTGATTAAGATTTGAGTCATGTATCAGGAGAATGGGCAGACAAGATGGGCCTGATGGTTCTTATCTGCCTTAAAATTCTGTGGTTCCTTGTGAGTTAAAAGGGTCAGGTTAAGGGTAGACAGATAAGGCGTGTCTTTAATTCAAGCTTGTGTCATGGAAGAGATAGCAAGCCAAGTTGAATTTCCTCCCTACATGCCAACCTAAAAGCTTCCAGTGATTGGTTAATTCCTGGTTTCGTTTTTTTGTCACAACTTTTTCAGGGATTGTCGAGAATTAGGGTAGGTAGAGTGTGGGACTTGGTGCAAGTTACTAATTAACAATAAAATATTTGTCTCTTTAAGGGGGGGCATGTATGGTTCTTGGTCTATTGGGTCTTTGTTGCAGTGGATGGAGATTGTTTGTTTGTTTATATATAAACAATCTACTTGATATAAACATTAAGCATTCAGTGGGGTCTTTTATGTCTGGTTTCCTGCTATTGTAGCCTCTTATTTGGAAGGTTAGGCCATAGAAAATGAAAAAATCTTCTTAATCAGTTGTGTTTTACGTGATTAAAACTTCAGGGAAAAGAATAAATTGGTAAATCGGATGAGGTGTATTATTTTAACATTTATTTTTTATTAATTTGTTCATTAATTTCTTTATTCATTAACTTGTACTGTGACATACTGATTTTTTTGTGTTTTTTTTTTGTGGTTTTATCCCATTGTTACCGGCTATTTCGTTTGCATAGTTTCATTTACATGTTCCTCATCGGCAAGCCAGTGTTGTGTCATAAATAAAAATAAAAAATGATCACCACACCACACATGAGAACTTGTTATATTTCTTTCCAAGGACACAAATCTGATTCTGTGATTAACCTTACTTTCAAGAGTGCGCTCTTGCAGAACGTTTTTCTCATGCTGGTTGAGAGATTTTTATTTTGAGAGATGTGTCATGTCAGGGATCTCAAAACATGAGACTTGCTGGTTATGGCTAGAAATTGAATTAAAAAAACCCAAACAACTAAAACAAACCAAACAAAAAAACATGTGAGTGGAGCAGCACTGAATCAGTATTTTTCTCTCTAGATTTATCCCACAATTGCATTCTTTGTGGTTCTGTCTGATTGCTAAAGTGTGTGTATCTGTGTGTATATATATATATATATATATATATATGTATAAATATATATACACACAGATACACACCGTGCAAGTAATGCAAAATGTGTTTTGTTTTATATTATGATGTGATAAGCATTTTATCTGTGAGATTCTTTCTTTACCCATTATCATTTTTCTCGTGAACAATGCTGATTCAGGGTGCTTCTTGCAAGCTTCCCTCTTTTGGTTTCCTGAAGTTCCCTTGGTAATCATCTGACACTGGGTCATTCCCAGAAGCAGACAACAATCACACTTAATTATTATTCATCAGCTATACATGTTTTCTTTAGAGGAAACATGACCATATTATTGTGTGATTAAAAAAATGCATATTTAGTGCATGTTGGCTTTCAGAGTGTGTTCCTGTTTTGTGGACATCTATTGTTAGTTATTGGCTTTGTCCCTTTTTTTCTAGTGTACATTTTTGTCACATATGCAGCAGAATATTTACTACACCAATCACAAGAATATATATAAATATATATATATATATTCTTATATATAATTTTCCACATCACTTGACTTTTTGATATTTTGTTCTTTTAAAAGCTTTTCTGTACAGTGTGTCTGGATAAAGATCTAGGGATAAATCAGTCTGATCTGTAAATAACTTGAGATTCAGCTGCAGAGTGCATGATGTGAGGACACACTACCAGGACTTTGCAGTGTTTCTATACTATTTAAGTAGCTGGCAAGAGAAGAAGTATTACAAACATTTAAATAAGATCCATGTCCACATAAAGCCTATTTCTCTGTCTGTAATATGGTGTCTCCTGACCACCACAAACACTTAGCATTCAGCCTCATAGAACATGCGTTGGCAGTGTTTCCCCCCCCCCACATTTGATGTATGTATTTACCATGTTGCCAAAGAAAAATAATATAAATATATAGAATGCCGTTATTTGTTCTGAACTAGTACAAATGACTGATTGTATTAAGGACAACATTTTATCTTTACGGCACAGTTGCTGGTGCCATCTGTATCCAGCCATCTTCCATTTTATCTCTGGCTTCAGTGCTGCGTAGCGCAGTAGTCTATGTGCTTGGCTGGTTGCCCCTCTCAGCTTGGTACACAAGAACATCCTTAGATAACCCTCCGCTGCAGGAAATGCCATGCTGGACTGTTAGATAACAAACAATGGACCTTTTTATAGTGATGGGCTTTGGCATTATGAGTCCTAGGTTCAGTGAGGTAAGCTGTGTCAGGACAGGTATACATACATCTTGAAAGGTAAGCACGTTTCATCTCTTCAATATCAGATATGTAGATTATTTGCATTGACGTAGTTGAAATTGTATATGGGACAATGTAAAGCATATTATCCAGAAAGCTTCTACTGTGCTTCTAGCTGGTATGTAAAGTAGCAGGCAAAAGTGGTTAGGAATCGAAAAACAACATACCCCTGTGTCATGTCCACGCCAAGAATTTATAAGGCACATTGGAAATTTTCAATATTTTGGATTCTAAGCAGGATTGTTTTGAGACATGTCCATATTGACGTGTATTTGCTTGGAAAAATATTAACATTTTTACATGGCAGTTACTATTAAGATTAATGTTCCTGAATATACCCTGCATTGTTTTTGTTCTAGACCAGAATAGGGAGGTTACAACTGGATCCAAATGCAGGAGATCTAGAGCTACTTACTAACAGATGACTACTGGGAGCTACTGGTGGAAGAGCTTTATTTCTTATCAAAATATATAACTAGACGAGAAATACTTTGCAGGACTGGGAGCTGGACACCTCAGGGCTCAAAGCCGAGAGCCTGTTTAAATTCCCAGCAGTGATGCCTGCTGGATTATTAAGCAGAATTTGTTGTTGAGTTACCGTTGTGAACGGTTTTGGATAATTAAATCTCCAGAAGATTATATAGATTTTCTACAGAAAGTTCAGAGTAAAGCTACTGAAATGGTGAATGCTTTACATGATAAAAAATTATCAGCAGAGAAAAAAAATGTATAGCTTGGACAAGAGCAGAAAGAGACGCATAACATCAAGGGATAAAAAAAAATGACACAATGCTTAAGTCAATGGGAAACATTAAGGGATTTAGTTGACTACCAATGGGAGGTATATTTGTAATGAGGAGAAACAGAGTAATTAGATTAAGAGGTAATAGTCTAAAACTAGAGGGTGGGATGGTTAGGTGTAATGTAAGGATGTTTTACTTCGCCGGTAGAACAACCTTCCAGCAAAAAGCTTTGAGGATAAAACAGTGAGGGAATGTAAACACGCAGGCAGATGGCTATCCTGAATCTAAGATGAGACCAAGGACCAAAAAGGTTTGAAGTTTTTACATTAGGAAAAACAGCAGACTAGAATGTTAGAAGATAAAGAATGGTTCTTATCCAACATCAAGTTCTACATTTCTGTGTCAAATTCTGATTTTACTTTGGTAAGCAGGACAGATTTTTCATAACTTGCCCCTGGCATGACTGCTCCTTTAACTATGCAGGATCATTGTTTGGGGCTTTATCCTTACGATTACCTAAGGTAATAGTTGTCCTCTAAGCAACTATATTGCTCCAATCAGCTCAATTCAGTTTTTGGTTTTACCACTTACAAAGTTTAAGCAGGAGTGAACAAACCATGGACAAAAAAGGAGACAATTAGACAACTGTCAGTTTATCGATCTTCCCTTGGCCTCTGTCCCATTTGATTTTTACAAGAACAGTTTCTTCTGTTTTAAAGCATGGATTTTGTTAAGTAAGATGGTATCATGCTAGCTCTTTGAATAGATTTGTTTTAATATTATAAAAGCTTCTAATGTTCTTTTTTTTATCTTAGTTGATCTCCGAAAGGCATCTCTATTAAAACAGTGTTTGAACACTTTACAGTTCAACACATGATTGAGATCTAAAGAAAACATGGTATTGTGCCTTAAAAGAATTGCTAGACATTGTAATTTGTTGTAAAACAATATACAGTTAAACCCCTCTCACAGCACAAGAACTTTGAGAATTCGGATCAAGAAATTCAGGATCTTGTAAAATTATCCAAAGGATAGTCTTTTACAACTGACAGTGGACAGTGCTTGAAGCTACATTTTAAATTAAATGATTGCATTTAAAGACTAGCTTATATTAGATTAGATAATAAGACTTGTTAATGGCCACCTAATCAACTTATCACCTGATAAGGCCTGTTTGGCACTGAAGCTCTGCAAAATGTCACTAATTATAGATTAACATAGAGCTATGATAATCCATCTAGAGGCCTGGAAACAAGTCACCGAGACTAGAGGCATTAAAAACAACTTATTAAATGCTTAAGTCAATGGGAGACTGACAGGAAATCTCTCTGTAGGTGGGATCTATGGTCAGTCAAGTTGGCAAATATTTACAATATGGGTAGTGTTTATCCCCTTAACGACAAAGTCCGTACATGTATGGGCTTGCAGTGCAACGGTGATTTCGCCGCGATCGGTGGCTTGGCAGCATCCATGGAAGCCTCACAAGTAAGGCCTCCCCGCAAGAAAAATGGCCGCCGCCGCCGCACCGATCAGCAAAGATCGCGGCGCCCGGCTAACACGGCTTAGGAAGCAATCGGAATCTGCTCTATACCATTCTGTGTTGGTCTAAATGTTATAATCCCCATGGCGCCTGTCAGTGTTTCTTAATAAACAGGATGCACTGGGTATATTTAAAAAAAAAAAAAAAAAAAAATCAAAGCATGAAATCATGCAATTTGACAGCTTCTGGCACGCTCACAAATGAAACATACACTTTTTCATGCTCTGTTTCCCTCCCTTCCCGTTTTGTAGACATACAAGTACATTTTGATTGATTAGATTTGAGAGGTAAGAACGGCAAGGTGTAGGGACAACACATTTTAAAATTTTGTACACATTTCTAATTGCTAGACATATCAGTTTTTATTTTTTTTATTTTGCCATGATTGTAATCTAAATTGAGCTTTTGTCTTATAGCTGAGGCATGAAGTAAATAACCCTCTTTTGGTAACGGTAGAATATTTTTCTAATAATAACTGCTTTTTTTGCAAAGTCCATCATGTTTGGAGATGCTGGTATCTCTCCTTGTGCAAATAACACTGCAGTTTACATTGTCAAATGCCCGGTAGTGCTGTGTAACAAAGTGAACACATTAAAGCAAACACAACCCTAGATTATCTATAAGAGTTATAGTATCTTCTATATAACATTAATATATAATTACATAATATTTGAGTTCATTATTGCAACTTTCATGTACTGTAGCCTATATTTAGAGATATATTTCCATAGAAGATATTGTGGGTTATGGATAAAAGGCTCAAACGGTAAAAAGTTGGTGTTTATCACCATAGCAACCACGATTGACCAGTTTGGTTGTTATGGTGATAAGAATTGTTTTTTCCTTTTTATCAAATTGGGACTAGATTTCCCTTTTATATATAATCCCTGTTGTTTTAGAGCCAAAAAGTTGAATTGGGGTCGATTGAGACTGGATTGATCTGGTTTACTAGAAGAATACATTTTATCATCTCAAGGCAACCAGAATTGCCAAGTCACCAGAGAAAATTCTGGTCATATAATAGTCATAGAATGATGAACTGATAAATATACAAGAAATTATGGAGGGTAACACCGAATACACTAGATACACCAGACAGATGGTGTAACTTCTAAAATAAAACAAAATCCCATTGAGACTAAATGTGTTTAATAAAAATATTAGAGCTACTCACTGGTGCCATATTAACCTTAGTAAGAAGAGATCTAGATGTATTGCCTAAAAAAGTCCCAGAAAAAAATACTACTAAGTGTTCTCTGGCCAAGAACTCCCTCTCAGCTTGTGATTTATCTGAACCATATATGTAACAATGTTTTTCTCTGGTACTTTATTTTAGGTAGTGCCTCTAGATCTCTCCTTACTCAAGTTTCTATTATGTGTACATGAGGTCCAATATATTGTACACATTTAGTCCTTACTCAATTTTAGGTTTTTCCGTGTTTTGTTACTTTCATAACAGTATTTTATTTGTCTGTATCGCAATAGAATGTACTTGAGGGTAGGAAGAAACTGGTAGGAAGACGCTGCTGGGAACGACCACTATTCAGCACTTGAAGATGGAGTGCTGATAAAGTTATTAACATCGGCCTCTGTAAATGATGGCAGTGTTAGGGAACTAGGACTCGGCAATAAGCAACCAGAGGTAGGATGCACCAGATCAGAATAGGCTAACACAGGGATACCTCAGACAGGGAGACGTATAGGAACTTCTTGGAGGTTGCTTTATATATAGCATAATAATTAGGCAGGCTGAAGGTAGCTGGAGAATGGTAGAAGACTACATGAAGTCTCAGCTAAACAGGCCAAGGGTTAGCAACAGGTAGGCAAAGCCGTACCAGTCAAACTGACATTAAGACAAAGCTGAAGTCCACACCAGAGGGTCATAAGGTAAAGAGCTCTAGATTTCAATTATCAGCAGGAAACAGGTCAAACAAGGAAACAGACCCTTGTTTGGTACATACGTAAACAAACCCTAGGAGCAGATTTCAGGTTTAAATGACAAGGCAATTTAAAAAAATGTTTTCCATGTATGTGTAATTTAATAACTCTGAAGCAACAGGCAGTACAGCTAGACCAGTAACCAAAAGGTATATTAGCCAGAGTTCTAATCTTGTAGACTGGAGGTCTAAATTAATTATTCCCAAGTACCAGAATAGTTGTCTGTATCTAATACAAAAAAAACCCACAATATGAAGATACTCTAATACAAATATTATAAAACAAGGTTTCATTTGCTACTCGGTGTACATAGTGGTCACCTAAGGAACCAGAGAACTTCAGGTACTACACAATTAGCTACCTACAGGAGATCTGTCATAGTTTAAATATGTAAACTTGTTCCCCATACCTCCACAAGCCCAACTGCTAGACAGAAATGCCTTCCTGCTTACTGTAGTAAGCTCTTTGTTAGCCATTTGAACGTGGTCTCTGAATTTCTAGCAACTTGACACACCTACAGTATACTCTGGTCTGAATGTAGAAAAACTGAGACATCTGTTCCACCAAATGTGACTGTAGGGACAGGATGGAACACTCTGATGTCCTGCTAAACAGTAATATCTTTTAATTATCCTCTCTGCGGAATTTACCTGATGAGATATCACCAACTCCTTCATGTAAAAGTAACTTGCCATACAGCTCAGACTCCACTGTTTCAAAGTTACAGCGATACAATGACTGAGGCGTCGTTCTCCTGCTTCTGTTGCTAGACGTTAGGGAAATAGGTGGAGCCACTAGGCTAAATATGTGAATTTTGTAAAGTTCACCCCCCATGGTTTAGTTTATGTGTATGTATACCTATTTAAGGTTCATTCATATTTGTATATTCATTAAAATGAATTAAATATATGAAAAAAAATGATTATGCACTAATTAAATCTGTATAAAATGTCCTTGTTTCTTTCCTCAGAATGTTTAACTAGATAAAAACAACACAAACATTTAACATCAATAAACATTAAAATCAGTTTCTGTGTCCAACGTTCGTAGGAAAAATTATACATAACATAAAACTCATTTCACCATCCCTTATATTCTGGAATATGTGATATTGATGGCTTTTATTTATTTCACAGTGACCTCTTCAAAAGAAGTACTGACAAGCTCGTTGTCAAATTATGAAGCTGCAATATTGGCTTGGATAAGAGTGTGTTTGCTCTAGTCATATTATTTAAGGTTAGTATATGTTAACATTGGTTCTTTTCTGTCATGTTCTCTTTAAAATCTTCTGTTTTAAATGCTTGTAAACACATTAAAATTATTTGCTAGTTGAGGTTTTCTTGGGGAAAAAATCGAAAAGAACAAAATAAATTTATATTTTGATTTATTTATTCATCCCTAGACTTTAGATATCCAAAGAACAATAATACTTAATACCTATCATTAAAAGTATTGATTTAGTACAAATAAATTAAACTTTGAAAGAAAGATCCGAATAAATGTATTACATCACAGTAGATAATGCTAGAAATTAAAAAAGGCATGTATGTTATTTTAGTTGTAGATTTTAATCTGTTTTTATATTGCCCTGGGATGCTCTCGACTAAAGCTATAGGATTGCATGCAAAAAAAAAAATTACCATCAGAACTACCGTTAAGACATGACTGTGTTTCAGTTGGTCTTTGCTTTGGATAATGTTTCAATAATAATACAAATTACTAGCATAGACAGGTAATGGAGAAAAAGCTTAAATAAATAGTAACTCTTTATGTGTATTTTGTTGTAGGTCATCACAATAACACAATATTATATATGCATGCATGTATGTGTGTATATATAATTTGATCTGATCTGCATCTAAGTATAGACAAACACAAACTTGTGCATTCACAGTACTGGTGGAAAATGAATCCTTTTATTTAATAATTGGCCAAACCTCCTTTGACAGCAATATCCTCAAACAAATGCTTTGGTAGCTGCAGATCAGACCTGCACAATGTTCAGAAGGAATTTCATGCCATTGTTCCTTACAGAACAGCCATATTCTTAGAATGTCTGGTGTGAACGGCTCTCTTGGTCATCTCACAGCATCTCTCATGGGTGAACGGGGGCATTTTCAGCCAGATTTTCTTTTAAACCATTCTGTAGTAGATTTACTTTGCTTAGAGTCATTGCTTTGCTGCATCACCCAACTTCTACTGAGCTTCAGCTAGCGGACCTAAAGGGGGGGTGAGGGGGTGTACCACTCAGGGGGGTGCCCGGTGGTGGGCCCGCAGCTTACTGCTGTGGTGCCCGTGCACTATATGAGGAAACTCTTCCCGTGCAGGAGGAGCAGGAACCTGCATAGACGTCTGTACGGAATGCTCCCGGACCAAGGAAATCAGCAAGGGAGGTGCAGGAGAGTAAATGCGTGAGTGGGTGAATGAATGTTAGTGGGTGAAAGAATTAATTAAGTTAGTAGTGAGTTAGTGTTTGGGGGCACAGGCAGACTGTTTCAGGGGAAGAGGTGGCACAGGCTGTTTTAGGGGCAGAGGCCTACCACGTCAATGACTGGCTTAGTGAATAATAGGGGTTATGCTGCAGTACCGTCAGTGTCAGTGTATAGTCTGGGTCAGTGTATAGTAGTGGAATTATGCTGTACCATATCTGTACAGTA
Organism: Spea multiplicata; assembly: GCA_009364415.1. NCBI lineage: Eukaryota > Metazoa > Chordata > Amphibia > Anura > Pelobatidae > Spea > Spea multiplicata. Next base: position 29,360 of record VKOC01049695.1, read on the forward strand.
AATGTTATTTATTCTAACTTTATGAGTCAATAATTTATTTTGCCAGATCCCTATTTTTTCCAGTTGACATACAGATAAACATTTGTGAAATAAATATTCTGGCCAACGCATCGCACAGACGTTCACTGGCTGCCAGAGAGGAGGATACTGCGCTGCAGGGAATCCTTCTCTGTTACAGCCGGTGAACGTCTGTGAAATGCGCGTAGACAACCTCCGCTGCCGGCACTTCCGTCGGGGCTTCTATGGTGGAGCACCGGAAGGTTATGTCACGCCGGTGCTCTGTTATAGAAGCCCCGGTGGAAGTGCCGGCAGCGGAGGTTGTCTATGCACATCGTGCAGACGTCCACCGGCTGCCAGAGAGGATGATCCAGGTACCCTGCAGCGCTGCGGGGTATCTGGATCCTAGCCCTGCTAATCCTAACCCTGTTAAATGGGGGGGGGAAACCCCCGCCCGGCGCACAGAACTGCATGCCCCGGGCGTTGGGTGATATGAATTGCGCATCCCTGGGCTAAGCCCCGTTAATAGGCTGCACCCCCACTTTAAAGACTAGATATTTGGCCCAATACGGTATATTATATATAGTTTTTGTGTAAACTGCTATATATGCGTATGTTGATCCTTTTAAATGAACTGTCCTAAAATTTTTTGGTCATTCTCTACAAAATTCCCACTATGCATGGGAGGCCACTGATCTCCATGATGGAGATGCTTGGGTACTTCCAGCTTTTATATTCAAAGCTAATATGAATCCTATATCACAATAATGTAGAACTGAAGGGCCATCTCCAAGTACTGCTCACAGTAATAAAAACATTTTGGCATTTAGACTAGATGGATCTTCTGCTTTTATGACATCTCTACTCAACATATGTAAACTAATTATGCTCCAAGGTAGACGTGGCGATGTTACAGAACCTTGCGCGTATGCCCCATATTCACGCTGTAACTTTTGAAAACAATTGTTGCTTGTATGGTCATCATGTCCAATGATAAGTCTTCAGATTTTAATGGCAAAAGGAGAGGTACCAATTATAAATTTTTATATTGATTTAAACAAAGCAATACATTTTATTAACTGATTGCCACAAAAAATACTACATTAGATGACTGAATTACAGTGTGGATTGTAGATTGCAAACTCAGTCGATAAAGGCATAAATCCATTTGCACATAGTCTAGTTGTGTGTTTGTGTGTGTGTGTGTGTGTATAAATGTGTGTGACTTTTTAAGAAAAAATATGTTGACGTTCACTCTAACATCATCCATTTCACTTCACTTATTCAACCACTACCATGAAGTATTGTCTAATTTTTTATATGTAATATCTGAACATATAGAATATATTGTGATGTTACGTTTATGTTTTGAATTGTGTTTGCGAGCCTGGCGTCTGATACAGCGTTTGGTCCCTGTGTGATTACCCAGTGTATTTGAAGTATGAGTCTTCTCTAGTGGTTTACAGAAGGGAGCTGCTTGAGTAACCATGCCAACTGCTATGAACTGCGTGCATGTATATTTAGAGCTGACACAAAAAAACATCCCTCTAGATTGGAGCTGTCTGAGGGTGTCTAAGACATTCATTTTGTTATTGATTATTATTATCTTTTATTTATATAGCAACAATTTATGCAGCAGAAGCTTTAAGCCAGGTTGCTTGTGTGTAAGGGCAGGCATGAATATGTATGTGTGTAATATATGTAAAACCCTTTCGAAACACACACTCCACTTTGTTTAACCGATTTATATATGCAATTCTCCCTCTCCTTTTATTTCTTTCTCGCGCTACGCATGTCTTCAGTGTTGAGCACATATTCTGGTGCTCAGCATCAATCGTTGGCACGCATTCCGAGAAAACACTGAAACAGAGCTCTGTATGGAATAACCTTACTCTCCTTTCATTTTGGGCCAGTGAGAAGGAGATACTAAGACTGGCGGTGAATTTGGGTGGATGAAGACCTGAATACTTTTTTATCAGTTTCTGAATACCGCTTTATAAGCCATCAATCAGATGTTACGTGCTTTTTTTCTTGTGGGAAAAAAAAAGCCAACCATGATAAGTCCTCCAAACAACCAAGAGCATGGTGATTTCCATTTTTTCCCCCAAATGTTATCGGTTATTAAGACTAGGTATTGTTCCATTTAGAGTTACTGCAGCTCTTAATGGACAAGGTCTGCCATTTCAGCAGGCAAGATTATGTACACTGCATATAAATGGTAATTGTAATTGGCATGTCTGATGGGATGGCTTGGTAATCACATTAATGTTGTATGAAGTTTCTCTCTTGCAGCCAAATGCATAATGTGATTTAAGTGTGGAATTTAAAATTTGATTCACATCAATTTGAAGGGGGAAATTCAGGGCATAGTGTCACATTAATGGTGCTGATCCACTTACTCATCTAAATATAACTGTTGAGGTCTATTGAGGCATGTTTGTGTGTGCATGGAAATGCAAAATGCCAATGTTAAATGTATCTTGCATGATTTATCTGCCATAAATGTTATCTGGAGAACTGACCAGACCCACCATAAAATCAGTGGAACATGAAGAAGAGCATCATCAAAGGATGCCAGATATTCTGCCCTGGCTGCCATAAAATCTTATAGAGGATCAGGCCATTTGGTCGCACATGGGACACAACATCTTCACAAATCTGAAATAGGGATACGTTTCCATAGTAGAATCATAACATGAAGATGTTCTGTGTGCTGACAGTGTGACCTCCAGAATGATAGGAAACAGGACGGGAAGGGGTTAAACAGGGCCTGAGAAATAACAACGGGTCATCTAGCTATCAGGCAGATTGGTACCTTTATGTTTGTAGTAACATGGGGGACGTGATCACCCCAGAGTACTGTAACAACAAAATATTGCATTTCAAAATATAAGGCAGGAGTAATAATTATTTTTGTATGAAAGCATTGTGAATATTCTTGCTCCGATTAAAGGATGTTCAAGGTTGTTACTGAAGCCTCCTTAGGTATTTTTAAAACCTTATATAGAACTTGGTGGTGGCAGTGAATAAAGTTTGGGGTTAAGGTGTAGTTGTTCTGGGCCCTGCTAGGAAAGTGGCAAATATGCCTGCAGGCGTATGAACCCTTTCACACCAACATCCCGTTGAGAGGTGGCAGGCAGGTAGTGGTTCCTCCTGCAATGGGGCTTCAGTATCAAAGTTCCAAGATAATTGATGTCAGGAGGATTCAGAAGCATAAGACCAGAGTCTCTTGATAAATTACACTTAACAAAAGGGACAGCTCTGCCCTACACATCTGTCCACCCATAAAAGCCTTGTTAAAATAAACAAAGAACTGAGTCAAAGGGCACATGCTTGCATTTTGCCTCCAGCTGCCATATATTGTATGCAAACTGAAATGATTCGATTTAATTAGTCACTTATACATTTTTTAATTGGCCACATCTGGGGTCCTCCTTTCTGTTCAATAACTGGATATGTCATTTGCTCGCTATCCTTGGGGATATGACCCTCTTGAACTTCTAGTAACCTCAAAAGGTGAAGAGGTAAAACCATGATGGTGTGCGGAAGGTCTGTTTTAACATAGCACAATTATGGGAATGAAAGCCTTTTTAACATGGCATTCCCCCTCAATGAGTTACGTCTTGTCAGTGGAACAACCCAAAGAAAATGGACTGCTGTGAACTCACTAGGTTTAGGCCCTGAAAACTTGCAGTAGGGAAATAAATACATGATCTAAATATAACGTTTTATTAACTAGATGTTTAAAGCTATAAAAATGTAGACAGTAGCAATTCCAAACGTGTTTGAATCTATCCTGATTAAAATGGTAGGATAACATGTAGATGTACCACACGCTCCTAGTATCCTCATGTGCACTTTTGTGGACCATATTCCGCATTTTCAAAATACATATGGGTGACGCAAGCGCACCTTGGGATACTAGGAGTGCTTGGTACCTTCTCCGTGTTTTCTCTGTAAGTGGAACACATTAGTATCCTATCTACAGCCCCCTGAGTTAAGTCAAGCTTTGTTTGTGAGATCTATACACCTGTTGGGGTATGGTACAGATGCATGTTAAAATATTGGTTTCAGGTATATGCAGATACTAGAATTACAGCGTTGGTATTATTTCACAGTAGAAGGTGATATTTTTCTTGCTGATGTTCATATATTTTTCTTCAGCTAATCTTGGGCAGAATTTGTGCTTTGGCCTTTACTTATTTAAAAAATATATACAGTACTGCAATTAACCAAATGCCCAAAGTGTTTAAATAATAATAAAATAAAAACAAAAGAAAATGTGGACAATGCAGAAGCATTCTGCATTCAAACAGTATGGGGGTTATGCATAAGCGTGTTGCAGAATCACAATAGTGGCAATACCTAAAACCGTTCCTACACGATAATAAAGATAACTAAAGATAACTAAAGATAACTAACAGCCTTCATGTTTATACATGAAATGCTCTGCATCTCTTTTTGGCGCACGTGTCTTAAACAATCAAAATCACTCGCAATGTGGTGTATAATCTGTCACATTTGTAGAATACTGTCACTTCAATACTTTTGCGAATGTTAAGCCGCCTTTTCCCATACTGATCACCACACATGGACATATGAGTCGACCCTGAAACGTTTCAAATATTCACCCTGTAAAAAAAGTCTGTAGGAAAGATTACATGGAAGGGACTCTAAATACATAATGTTTATGAAATGTGATATTCTGAATGAAGTCATCAATATTCAAGCAGGGGTCCAGCTGTGATGTAGCAGTGAAGTGTGTACCAGTTGCATCCATGGATATCATTAGAGTTGAAAAGTTGAGTGTCTAATTTTACCCCATTCCCAGGTGAGTGGTCTGTGGAAGACAGGGTTATTTTGGAACAGGCCTTCACTAGAGTAGAATGTGAAGGACATGGCTACAAACTGTGCCAGGTTGGGCTAAATAAACTGAGACTCTGGCAAACCTTTCTAGGGTTGCTGAGGTTTTTTAAACATTTGATTACCCATGTAATGAAGTATTTTTGATACACATTCCTTCCATATTTAACACTGAAGGCCAAAAGGCATATACAATAATAATAAAAAGTTTAGTGGATAGGACATGAACAAAAGCTGGTAGGATAATTTGAGTAGCAGAAACCTTTCAAGAGTCCCTGTTTAGAAGAGCGTTCCCACATTGGGCCCTCAAATCTTTCTGCATGACTGTCCTCCCCTAATGTCCCTCTTTTGTAGAAGCTCAAAATGTTTGCTGGATATACCTACAGCCATAGACAGTGGTCGGAAAGGTGTCCGTCACAAAGAATTCCACTGTCCGCCACTCGGACCACCGGGAAACTGTAGACTGCCATGTTGCAGTGACCTGCTCTCTCACTCTCTCTCTGAACTTTGTGCCGGAAAAGTGATTTTAATTTCTGGCACACAGGGAGAGAGCTAGTCGACTGTTTGGCTGCAGCAGTGAGTACCGATCGTGGTTCTTTCTGGGGACCGGGTGAGGTTAGTTAAAAGATATTGTAAATTTTGAATTAAAACTTAACTTTTTATATTTTTTTAAGAGTGTTCATAAGTGTTCTGAATTCTGTAGGTAGAACCAAGGCCGGCGGGTCGAGGTCATTCATTAGAAGGTCACTTTATGGCCGCGGTCATCCAGTAAGTGCGGCCGCGGCTCGCAGTCACTATGGGGAGGAGTGGGGTATAAGTGGGTGTGAAAAAGGGGAGGGATGTGTGGAGGTGGAGCCAGGGGTGGCAAAAATCCTTGCACCAGACCTGGGTAGAACAATCCAAAATGCCCAAGGGACAAGGAAGAGGTTAAAAACTACAGAAATGTCTATACTTGGTATACAGCATGTCTGTGTACATGTGTTTATTAGTGTAAATATCTGTGTGTGTATGTTAATATGTGTGTCTGTGTGCATGTGTGTTAGTATTGAGTGCCTGGTTATTACTATTTTGGTTTTCGGCCGTTTGAAAGGGAATAGAGTGATTCTATTATAATGATTAATTAATGCATTTTAACCAAGGGAAACTATTAAGGATTGTTTAAAATGGGGAAAAAAACAATTATGATGTCCTCTGCTGATCCAGTTTGTTTAGGAAATGTCCACCAGGAAACATGTTTGTGCCCTAGCCTGGCCATAGTAGCCACAATAGTGTGCATAAAAATAGCAGATTATTGCTTTTATAAATTTACACTATATAAATAAGATGTCAGCAGGAATGGCCACTTACGTCTGCAGGACCAGTAGCTGGAGCCAGAGAGTTCCCAGGTGTGGTTCTTGGTCTTGTCTTAGATTTGGGATAGATTGATGCCTATACCATGCTCTGTTCTGTTTTGGGGAGAAAACAAGGTTAAGCACTGTATGTGGAAGATTGGTCCCTGTGCAATAACATGAGCTGGTTTTATTACCAACATCCTGCTCATAACACAAGGTTATTCTGAAAGCGGCTAATGCTTTATTATACAGAACTGTCTTCGCCCTATGCACATATTTGCCACTGTCCATCTGAGTATATAAATTGCTGGCTCTGCAAACCATTCTTTCCAACATTGTAGAACCTCGCCTGGTGCCCATTTATCATGGCACTTCAGACCATCTACAATACACCATGGATCCCCCAAGTCATGCAACACCCAGGTCATGCCTGCAATTAGAAAGCCTGTTTGAGCACAACAAGCAATTCCACAAACGTCCACTTGGTTATCTGGAGTAACTAGGACTTTCTGTGCTCGTTTTAAGGTTTTCAATGTAGTCACTTGGGTTCCATGAGGTTCAGTTGTGGTTAACATGTCTGCTTTTGAAAAGTTTCTTACGCTACAGCATGTTTTCACACCTGCCTAAGACTTTTGCACAGTACTGTATATAGTAATGTCAGGGTGTTAAGACCCACAACTCTCCTGCAAACGCTGTCAACTGCCCCTTTGTTAAGGTGCTAAAGCGTTATCTAATTAGCACTTCATGTTATTTCTACACACTCTTTCTGATATTATACCAGGTTTTTTTCAGAGAAATTGAGTTCGCTTGGCTCTCAAAAAAAGTCAAAATGGCTGTTTTTCTGTTTAACTGATTTTGGCTATCGTGCCAGATGATTACAGTCTGCTCATAAAACCAGTGGTGGCAATAGAAAATAGTGATGTTTAAGGTAATTAGTCTAAGAGACCAGATGGCTGCTTTCCATGTATAAAATATGTGATGTACCAGTGGTTTAGTGCAACCCTGTAATGTACATCACTCTTAAGTGGAGTTTCTTATCCCATATTTTTAAGAATCTTAGAAATTATGTGCTGAAAACAGATTCCACGGTATTGGCAACATCTCTGATATCCTGTTCTTACATCTGATGTATCTGTAAATGGAAACAATTATTTTACATAGTGCCTTGTCTGCAAAAGTCACTGCAAATACTAGGATAGTTCCTCTTATCTTACAGAGCGTTTCCTGCTATTTTTGGCAAATGCTATGTTTCATTTTTGCTCCTTTCCCCACTATTCTAAAAAGTGAGGTTAATGTGACGTTCATGTGAACCTTTTAAGTTATATTAGTTTGATAAATCTTTGAAAATATTAAACCTTAGACATCCTACCAAAGATATACCTAACAATTAGACACAGAGCCACTGGGGGCTGATATCTGCCTTTAGCGGATTAGTTATACGGTCGCAGCGAAAAAAAATGTGGAATCTCCAATGTAAGATAAAAAAACTTTTACTTATTATCGAATAAATATCATTTTTATTTATTTTACGTGTGAATACTATGATATACTTATGTCCGCCAGACATTACAATCTGTAGAAAAGAGTAAAACCAGAGGATGAACTAAGGATTTCAATGCAAAAGAGGGTGACTTGGGTGCTATGCACCACTTCTCTTTTTATAAGCCAGTCGTGTTGTTCAACTATTGCGAATGTCAGAGACATTGTTACCTAAGGCTAGCCTTAAGTTTTCAAAAATAAAAAAACAAAACAAAATAGTGGAAGCAGTAAGTATATTCTAGCAATAGAAACATAGAAGAAGACCTGTTTTAGATGGCACTGTCCCATTAGCAGATGTGCCGGTAGCGGCCCCGTTTTGTTGTAGTATTGGTAGGTACAGTGCAGCTGCAGGTCCTGTTTAGTTGGCAGATGAGCACTTCCAAAACTGGTGCACATCCAGACTTTGGGAATGTAGCAGTTGGGGACTGGCATTATGGTTAAACCAGAATGAAAATCTATTCATCCTAAAAAAAAATCTAATACTGGAGTGAAAAAAAACAAAACAAAATGACCACGGTCATGAATTTTTCATCTGTTAACATTATTTAAGTAGACATATTTTGCTGGTGTTTCTTCATGAGAAGAAAAAAATTGGTTAACCTTTATATATAGCAGATTTACTTTTTGTGTGAACTTCTTCTTCTGTTTTTCAAACCTTTAACGTAAAATACAATTTGTTACCAAATCCAAAGTTACCATCTACTGGACATTGTATCACACTTGTTTGTCTTCACACATCACAAATGTTTTAATAGCCGCCATGCAGTTGCAAATCCGCCTAGTGCTAGGGAAAGGGTGGCATGATCCTATAGGACCCATTCAAATGTTCGGAGCACGAACAGCTGACCCGAGCATCAACTTGCTGTTAGATGTCTTAAGGATGAGGCATGTAATGGGTTGCAGAAAATCTGCTTAATGTGTCTGGACATCCATTGCCATAGAGGTCAGAGGTATTCATAGTTGACTTTTGGCTCACCTTTGGTGCTTTGTTGTAGATCCCATAATGCTCCTCCTGAATTTCGTACATATGTTTGTGTGTTGTTACCTTAGGGGTATTTGAATGTTTGGTTACCATATCACTATTTCGGGTGGTTCTGTAAGCAATTAATACATGTTATGACCCAAGTTTTAGACTGGGTCTAAAAAAAACAAAATTGTATGTTGGAGGAATCCATTAAAATCTTTGTACGTCCCCATGATGCCTCTTTTTATGTGTAGATGCTTTGTATAAGCAGCCATCTGGTCACTCTATGAAAAGGAGCTTAATAAAATTAGTTTGTATGGTTAATTCAAATACATAGGGCATATTACCAAACTCCGGCAGAAATGTGTATTAATGAGTGGTGCCCTACTGGATTTATTTGTTGGGTATTCATACTTGCTTATGGATGGCTGTCTTCTTGTGTTTAAAACGGTCTTTTATCATTAGCAGAGCATAGTAAATTAAAATGTGTTTTGCACTGATACTACAGTCCTTGAGAACACAGTCCATCCTTGGTTCAAGCCGTGTCCTGAAACTGTAATGAGTGTTGGGCGGTTGATAAAGTTTTATGTAAATAAGGATTACTTTTCTTTGAATAGGTTCTTTAAACATACTTAGTAACCAAGCACTCCACTAGACAACAAGAGGAGCACATTTGCATGTTGATACCGAGAAGGCTTTTTTGTTATTAATTGGAAAAAGTAAGAGAAAAAAGGTCCCTATTATAAAAAGTATTTTTGTTATAATATGCAGTATATGCATATTGCACAGACCACATACTTTAAAGAAAATTAGAAACTATAATAACATAAAAAATATTGACAAAAATAAAATTCTAGTGCCCTAACTGGTCGATATGCAAGGTTCATGTGGCTAAATACAAGGGATTTTAATGAAGGGAAGAGAAATGGTTAAAAATGCCCTGTTTCTGAGCTTGTGTAATCCTGGAGGCACCACTAAAAGGTTCAGGGATATTTCAAAACCATTATTCATTAGATAACACGTTATTAGGGTTGGTAAAAAAAAAGGTGGAACTTAGTCATAAATGGATATTTGGTTTTAAATTGAATGAGAAACGCTCGCCGAAGAGGTATACATCCTAAGTAGCTATTTTTTTTTTTTTAGGAGATCAGAATATTTGTTGTGTGTTAGTGTGTCAGTGTTCTATAGTCCAAATTCCCAATAGGTACAACCATGTGCCTATGAACAGTCAAAAACGTATTTACACATTAAATCATGTAAATAAATTAAATTCTTCCTAATGCACTCTCAATCACATAACTAACAAATTGGTCACCTTTAACTACATCTCCTAAAAAGTGTCCTACTTTCACCATTTGAGATATTGGAAGGATTGCCCGGGGGCAGGAGTCCATGGTTGATTTTAGAGATATCTTTCAGGGTATCTTTCGATTTCTAACTTCCCATGATGGATGGAAACCAGTGAGTTGTCATATTGACTTCCCAAAGAAAAATATATATTATCTATATAACAGGCAAAAGATTTAAAATGTGTTTAGGTTCTTCAGCTCATATCAACAAAATTGACCATGATGAGCCCAATATTTAAACAGCTGTCAGTTATATTTGTAGTTACTATCTCTTTTAATTAAGTGGGCTTACATCATAAATTCATATGAATCAACTGTATTCAATGCATTCAGTAAACATATCCTTGTACGCAATTTGAAGACCATACTTTTCTCTTCCTCTTCTCTTTGCAACACAGGAAAGAAATCTCGGTAAAGCATTAGTTTGGCTAATACTCTGTAAATGGATTAAGACTGTTTTAATTCCAATCCCTAGTGTGAATGTCTTGTAATAGGTGGATTAACACAGAAATCCTTCCTCAGCCATTATTACAATACTTTTAAACTGAAGTAAACGGAAGCATAAAATATTTTTTAAAACATTTTTGTGAAAACATCAAGGATGTGCAACTTGTACCTCTGTAATGCATCCAGAACCCCTTATTTTTCTATTTTTATATATACGATTTTAAGAAGGAGTGAGGCAGCCATTTTGTATCTCAAGTGGTTTGAGAACACCTTGCGATATATCCCTTTTTTTGAGACTCCGTATGCCCCAGCAACCCCTTTTAAAAGAGGTGACCATCCATCTAGTTTCTTGCGTATATTAATTAGAAATCCAATTTAGTCAATGGAAGTAGCAGCAGCCAATCACATGAATGCTACAGTATCTGAACACTGATGTTTTGGTAGTGTGCTTGTGATTGGCTACCACTTGCAGGACTAATGAGCATATTGTAGGACGGAAATGATAGAGAAGTCTAATTGTTGAACTCCAATAACTAGAAAGCACTCAACCATGCATTAAAATTGAGGATTATTCTAGTTTAGTGACCGAATAATCGGAATTTTGTTAAAGACAGGAGGTGAATATTTTGCATATCTTTCTCTACTGAAGACTGCCTCCTGATTCTTTTGGTATTGTAACCAAACGCAGGAAAAATAAAGAATAAACTTTCCAGACGTACAGGATCATAATAGGAATTATGCCGGAATAAAAGAGAAAACCATAACAGTATCTGATAATGGAATAATATCATACCAATATGTTTAAAAATATATAAATATAGTAATGTAAACTGTAGTAATGTAGGGTAGCAATAAGATAAGTATATATAAGGTAATATAACGACAAAATAACTAAATCAACCCAAATTATTGAGGAAAAAATCAATTGAGAATATGAAAAACTAGGGTAGGGTCACAGGATAGGTGGGAAAAATATTTGGATCCTGCCTTTAATCAAATTCAGATTATTCGGTCATTAAAATAAAATAATCCTCAATTTTCTAGCGTGACAGGAGGCTCATATTTTGCATTTTTAGCTCTGAGCGAAAAAAGAATCTGTCGCATTATCTACTAGGTGACAATAAAAACGTTGAAAGGTAGATTCTCTGGACCAATCTGCCGCACGCAAGATGTCTAGCGAGGAGCTGCCCATATGAAAGGCCTGGGAGGCCGCAGCGCCCCTAACCGAACGAGCCCCAAAACATATAAAATAAATAGGGAACACAAAGGGTGGATGTAGAGAAAATTAGGGACAATAAAGGCCTACAAAACGCCCACAGAGAAACTACTAATCAAATTTTGACTGACCTGCATGAGGAGCAGCAAAGGAAGAGGAGGCGGCCTTACAGAGTTGGAGTTATATGTTCTGTTTCTGATTGGTTGATCAGTTTATCTATTTTTTCTCCTTTGTTGCTATGGTTCAGTAAAGAAAAATGCAAAACATTCGCTTCCTGTAATTCTATTAAAATTAAAATTTTGGGGACTAGACTGTTCTTTTAAATGTATTCACTGAGCTTCCCCATGGCTGACCCTGTGCAATGCATTGATTGGTAATTTAGATAAAAGTCTGTGACAATATGCAGAGTGTAGGGAGATGTCCCTTACCTAATGAAACCTTGGGAGAGAAAGTAGTCTTCTATGGTATCACATTTGTTAAAGTCTCTACTTCTACGTTTCTTTAAAAACGCATGGGAAGGGTGAGAAGATTTTGTGCCGTCTACTAGAATGACCTCATCTGGGCTGCCCAAATACCAGTTCTCCTCAATCATGTCCTGTAACGGAAACATTACCAGAACTGGCCCAGGATCCCTTGGAGAACAGCAAGGAATCGGAATGTCAACGTTTTCTTTCTTTACTCGTGTTCTTTTTATAAATGTCCTGTTTTTTTATTTTTAAAGGGAAAAACCTCCTTAACCTACCTGCTGATGCTCCCTTCATGTTACGCACCTTTTCCCTTTTGTTCACTGCAGAGCTGGTCTCCCAACAGTATAAATGCCAGGTTTATACATATTCCACTGTTCCATCCTCATTTTTTTTTATAATGATATTTATATTTTATATAATATTTTTATAAAAATATGTGAATGTTCACTGTACAGACAGACTTTCCCAATAGCAGTTGGTAAGGGTACAGTCTTGTCTTATGAGGCCAATTATTGTTACCTCTCAATATATTTTCCTGGTAGACTTCCAACATGTCCCGAGCCAAACATTCTTGATAATCAATGCAACTGCCACCCCAGCTAGGAACATATCGAATTGCTGACACAGATAGGACCCACAGAAGCCTCAATGACTTGCAGAGATTTCTGTAGCTCTTTACACAGGAAGTAACAGGAGGCAGCTGTTAATAACCACACAACATGAGAATCTAACATTTCATCCTACGAGCAGAATTCCCGAATGCAATAGTCACATGATTGCCGTAAATCATTTCATACTGTACCTAAGCTAGATTTTGTGTGAAGTTAGCATAGTTCAGAATGCATCTTTTATTATGTTTTTGGTAATCAAAGAGAGAGAGAGGGTTTTTTTTAATTGAGATTTTTCTAAACCATGGTTGATTTACAGAAGAGTTACAAATAGCAGTGTACTCCACCATGCTGCATACTGCTAAGTCAAGTTACTGTGTATTCTTGGCCACCATGTAGATAGCTTGGCCAGTACGACTGTGTGCGCCCTTAATGTATCCAATCACCTTAACTGATTATGGGGGGTCTGATGGAAGGAGTAGGTAGGCATAGCTCTAGCTTTACAAATATTGGCCTTCTGCTCCCTTCCTATGAACCAGCCTACCTGATTCAGAGCTCTTACGCCTTCTAAACGTGATTTTATTTATAGAACAGCTTTTGTTACTGTTAGTTATAGAGCTAGATTTTAGCTAAATTTGGGTAGATCATAGCCCCAAAACCAGTGTTTCTTAATTATTTGTCAAGACCAGCAGTTGGTCAGGTTCTATAGCTGTTATGCGTGTTGGATATTGATCACAATTAAAGTTGCTTATTAATCCAAGGACAAGGAACCAATGTAAGCACTGGCACTGATGAAACATACAACGTTCTCTATGTAGGTCTTAATTCAATTTTTGAAGGCTTCAGACAACACAAGCCTTTACGGATTAAAAGAACATTCTTAGAAACCAGAGAACTGATTGACTGATTACATGCTAATTGGGAAGCCCTTAAAACATTAGAGTAGAGTTTTGCTCAAATCACACAAAAGGTCACACATCCCCAAAACAGGACATAATGGCCATTCTATTTGGTTGCCAGGGATCTGCTTATCACAGAACTTACAGAAATTCTTCCACTTAAAGCTATTTAACAGGATTGCATTCTCTTCCACCGTTTACCATCTTCATGAGCCGTGGCAGTCACTAAAACTCTGAATAATGAGACATGTTCTATTTTTAGGTGTTTTGTCAAATGTCTGAGCGTTTCCAGTTCCTCATCTCTATTGGGAAAACCATGAGATAGAGCCGTGATAACCAGATTAACTAAGCAGCATTGGGCTTTAAGGTAGCTGCAGGCATTAGTTAATGGGATTTTATAAATTTGAGTACTGCAGGATTTCTTAAAGGAGATAAGCCAAGGCTAAAATTGTTCAGGTGATTGAGAAAAACGGAATAGAAGATTCAAACTTGAATATAGGTTCACACATACGACAAAAAAGGGGCTTTCAATATTGCAGATTATTTCGTAGCAAAACTTGCTATGTAAATTTTAATTATAAAACTTTTATTAATATTGCAGTAAAATGCTGTGGACATGAAATTTTTATTTTGTTCCACAAAAAATACTTTTGAGTATTGATTTTACATTTTGCTTTTGTGACGTTCTCTTTTTAAGTAACGGAAACAAATTAATTACATTTACTCCTGGAGTAAAGCAGAGCAATTAGCCTAGACTATAATCTGATTAAGTGTAATTATACTAGACCTTATTAAAATAGCAGTCTTTCTTAGAACAAAAGCATTGCATTGAAGCTTTCCTACGCTACATGAAACTAAAAATATATCGTACAGACCATTTGCTGACGCCTACGCCTTGTCTTCGCAAATGTGATGTTAAGCATTTTAATTAATTATCCACCATTATTCGTTGATCTCTCCAAATGACTATAATTTAACGTCTATATGTTCTTGCCATTGTGTCTTCTTTTACTTAGAAGCCTTTGCGGTTACCACTGTTGTCTGGAATGGGCATTATTTGCTCAATGGGATATGATTGTGCACTAAACGGCTAAATGCAAAATATCGTGAATGACAGATAAGATCCTGCTTATCCACTGCTCTAATTTGATAATTATTGAATTATACTGATATACAGAAGAGTATTTAGATTATTAGATTTTTTTTTAATGCATCATTTATACTTAGTCTAGTACTTTTTAGTGCTTAAGCACCCCCTTTCCATGAAACTGCCGTTTGATGATCTAGAATACGTGTCTTAAAGTGTATCACGTCTAGAAACCTTGTTGCTAGATCTACTGCTGGTTTCATACATGGTTATGTGCACCAGAAATGTCCTAGGGTTTTGTATGCAGTTGGGATACAGTCCTATTCAGCTTCTGTTTGACATGCCTACTGTCCAGTCCTTTTTTCTTAATATTGCCCTATACCGTGCTGCTTGATTGCTCCCTCTCTGGAAACCAAAAGTGCCTCTGTCTCTTCGTTCCGTCATCAAGCAGTAAATCACTTTCAGGCTAGGTTTCCACTTGGGTTTTTTTTTGTTGCAAAAACGCCCATAATAATGCCAATTCAGCCACACGGCGTTTTATTAGTGAAAAAACGCAGCGGCCAGATGTTAGCTGTTCTTCAATAGGAAATCGCACAATGCCAT
>VKOC01049698.1:0-18413 GCA_009364415.1 Spea multiplicata
CTGTTAAAAAACACTAATATGTCCTGATGAAAAGTCAGCAATGACTGAAACGTCGACTTGACTTTGAATAAAATGAAATTGTCAATTTAAAGACCTGGAGTGCTGATCATCTTTTGAAAGTGTTTTGTATGGAAACTGCTGGTCACTAGCACTGGGCTTGGAATATTTGGAATGGTGTGCAATGGACTCTGTGAGTAAATGGATATATCTTATATATATTATATTATATATTATTAATATATATATATATATATATATATATGAGTCTATATGAGTCTTCCTGCCAAAAACATAAACCGTAGAAGTTAGACATTCTTACATAATATAAAAAAAATACTAAAAGACCTTTCAATAGTTTTGAAACTTGTCTTGAAGGTAACCCGCTGCATCTCATGCAACAAGAGAAATACTAAAGAAGATAAAGAAGACAATTGGAATTTATATACTATAAATTGGTTAAAGAATACATTCCACTTTCAGGTTTTATTAGCTTTTTGGTATTCAACCACAGGCTCAAATATTGCAATTTGCAGTCCATTTGCTCTTTTAGTTGAATTTCATTCTGAATTAATAAATATATTCTGTGAACTAGCGATTCAATTTTTTTCATGTATTGTGCATTTATTTTTAACATGTTAAAGACAGCCCTGAATGGCTCCTTTTTCCAGAGACTGGTAACAAAATTGTTGCATGAAGAGCATCCAAACGCTCCTAGTGAAATACCTTGGCTTGTCTTCTCTCCAAATATATATAATTTTGTGGAGGTATTTTAAGGTGGTGGGCTGCAAAACTTTCCCAAATGAGACATAGTCTTTACAACTAAAAGTTAAAAACATCATGATACTTATAGTAATATATTTTGTGGTATTTTAGTCAACTGAACTCATTTAGTGAAAATTATAAAAGTGAAACATTTAAAACATTTTAAAACACTATTTAATGTATTATTCATACTAAATGCTGGAATCTGTATCTAAAAACAGTATCAAAAGAAAGTTCTATCCGCCCTTTAAAAAACCAACAATATTTAATTTGTGTGTACACGAAAAAAAATGAAAAATGGAGAATCATTGTTAAAACAATGTAAATTTACAAAAAAGCTCCTGGTTTTGGGTTACAAAATACCATCAGTAAAGAAGGGGTTAATATTTATACAAAAAAGCCAAAAGCCTGAGCTAAACAAACATAAAAACATGTTTAAACCTAAACATAATAATGTAAAATAGAGAAACAAAAATGCAATATACCATAGTGTAAATGCCCGTCTATCTTCCTTCTCTTTTATCTCAAAATATTTGCAGAAAATCTTCACACTGTTTTTTTTTGTTTTGAGTTGAATAAATATTAGTTTACTAATATATTTTTTCTCAAACAAATTGTCGCATTGGAATATTCTTAAGTCACGCAAAGCTGCAGATATCCTCCCTCACTTGGCTATTAACATCCAGCATGTCTAATTTTGACTTAACATAATTTATTTTTCAGATCTTTAAAGTTACAGTATATACTATAAGTATACTATATATATATATATAATATAAATATATAAAGATATATATATATATTTGAGAAACTGATATATCTTCAACCCAGCATGAAGACACCAACATGAAGATGCAAAGACCTCACTCCTTTCACTAGTAGCACTTGTTAGGAAAATTCCCAAAAGGAAGAGAACGTCCTATGATAACATCCTAATCAGATCTAATGTCTAATGATCACTGTATTTAACAACCAGAAGAACAGCATTGGTTACTATATGGGAACCATCTGGAACAGGCTGAGACCGCCTGTGCAGTACACTGATCTTTGTCGCCCCTTTGCCCTGCGAAACATAGTCTGCTAATGCTATAAAAACAAATGTTACATAGTAAATTATTCTTATGGAGTTAGCCTTTACAGATAAAACAATCCCTTAGTCACAAATTCCTGAAAAAATCTACTCTGCCATGCTACATAAAAAAGTACATCAACGTAACATCAGTTTGTAAGCAAGTTTGCTCATCCGCTACGGGAAGAATAAACTTCTTCCTAGGCAATAAACAGTTAGAACAGAGCAAGCCTTTTAGCCATCCCAATGTGTTTATAAAACAAAAAATCACACCAATTATATTTCTTTATGACAATCCACTTAATACCATCTATAATGAAGTTAATCTTTAGCCGTGTAAAAAAAAATTGATATGCAAAGTAGAGTTGTAAGGACATGTAATTATACTGAGCACAATGCATTTGTAGTGACCTTAGGAAATTTGGAGCTGTTAACCTTTATTGCAACAAAAGGTCCCTCCACTAATCATATTTTGTGGTGTCCCTCTTGCAAATGCATGGGGATTTCTGCAGGCTCCCCATATGCAATTGACCCTGAATGCTTATGCCCCTAGGCCTTGACACTTTTTTTTCAGTCATGGACAGTACAATCTTTAAAACTGGGTCAGCCCTGTGTGGCCCTTAACACTGGCCCTTTAAGATCCTTTGTAGAGTGCCATGTGGTAGCATCATTGAATGGTGCCAAAGGTATGTTTAGATATATTAGCCTGCGTGTTATAAAGGGGGGGCAAGGGGCTTATTGGCTGTACTTGCCCCTTTCAACCAAAAGGTTATACATCAAGTAAAAGCAAACAATCTTTTTAGAGTATCGGCAGCATGTATCAGTGGTCGATATACCTGTCTACAAGTGCTCAATTCACACGTACAGAGATCTGTTCCTTAAGACATTATATTTTCTCAACAGAATGCAAGAATACAAGTATACCCTCAACACAAGTAAGTTTTCATTTTTGTGGATTTTCTCAACATAGTTTTTTGTTATTTCAGAAAGAGGGACCTGGGCCCACCTTTAGCCCAGAGCCACTGAAGGTCCCTGGCAGCCGGCAGCTTTAAGTTTGTTGGTGCTAAAGCCATGAACCAGTTCAGGAAGATCCTCTGATCCACCATGCACATAGGAGCATGAAGTCTGCTTCTCCTTAGGCATGGACCTCACCAGCACCTTCTTGTGTGCAAACAGGAAGCAATTATGGTCACATATCCCAGATTACACCATCTAGTGGGAAAAAGGATGTAGAAGTTAGGTAAACTGACCTTACACTCCGTAAATGAGTCAATCCGTAAATGAGTCAAATGCTAGGAAAGGTAAGAAGGTATGAGAGGAGGGGGCTAAACAATGTTTATTTCTTTTGTTTATTAATTTTAATTAATAAGTGGCAACTGGCAAGGTACTCTTCCTATGGACCTATTATAACTTAATCTACTTTATTGGATCTCCAATAAGTGCCTTTTAATGTATTACATTGTTTCAGTTTCTTCCCTGTTTGACATTTGCATTTTTTTCAGGCATTTTACTTTGTGACCTACTTTGGCCGCATTTTTCCCATTGCGTTCTGTACATGATTTCACATTCTTAACGATCAGTTTATTACATTTTCAATAGAAGCTAAAATAGAAACAGTGTTCGGAATAAAGGAATCTATGTGTGCTGTATATAGCAAAATGGAATCCAATCACCACAGCAACCTAGTGAAGCATACATACAAGTGAATATTGGAGAAATACAACTTATCATCCCAGGCACAATGTCAACATTCAATGACGGAATGGCATTTTTAACTTTGTAGAGACAGGGCAAATTAAATTTATGCTATTGACAAACCTTCACATTTGTAGTTCTTTACAAATTGCTGTAGAAAAACTGGCTTGTGTTTTACAGCTACGGCTGACTGTAGCCAAGCTTTGGTAGGCTTAAACTAAACCTTATTTCACCTGTTTATTTGTTGAAGTACTTCATGAGATAGAGCAGATAAAGAAAAATAACTTTTACGTGTGACTGTAGGTACCTGGTGAAAGGGTCTGACTAGGTACCTGGTGAAAGGGGGCTAATATGATGACTTCTGCATCAAGGCAATGTGGTTAAGCATTGGATTTGTGTGTAGAGCCAATTCCAGGGGTGCAGCGGGAGAGACACAATAGTGAGTGTTACAAAGTGCGAAAAAGTTTTAGGAATTGTAATAAAATGTTCTTTTCTAAAAATAAATCCCTTGATCACCTGAGTCTAGTATAGTTGGTATATTAGACCATACTTTTATCTTTTTATTACAACTTTCTATCTGGAAATTTGGGGAGGAGGGTCAGTAATAGTTTAGTGGGTAGGGTTGTTCAGAGTGTTTAATTTAATCTATACATACACTATATGGGCATCTGACCATTACACCTACAGGGACATTGCATTCTAACATAGACATTCCACACCAAACTTATCCAGCCATGTCTTTATGGATCTTTGGAGCAAAGTCATGCTGGAATAGAAGAGGGCCTTCAACAAAGTTGGAGGCATATCAATGTCTAAAATGTCTTGGTATGCTGAAGCATTAGGATTTCCCTTCACTGGAAGTAAAGGGCCCAACCCCTGAAAAATAGGCACATACCATTATCCCTCCTCCATCAAACTTTACAGTTGGCACAATGTAGTCAGGCACATAACGTTCTCCTGGCATCTGCCAAACCCAGACTTGCCCATCAGACTACCAGAGTAGCGTCACTCCACAGAACTAATTTCCTCTACTCCAGAGCCCAGGTGCGGCGTGCTTTACACTACTCGATCCAACGCTTGGCATTGTACTTGGTGAAGCAAGCCTTGCGGTAAATCTACTCTATGAAGCTCCCTTTGCACAGTTTTTGTGCTGATATTAATGCTAGAGGAAGTTTTGAACTCTTCAGCTATGGAATCAGCAGTTCCTTGGCGACTTTTATGCACCATGCACCTCAGCACTCCCTGACTTCATGAGGTCTTCTGAGTTGCTGCTGTTTCTAAACGCTTCCACTTTCCAATAATACCACCACGGGTAACATGGAATATCTTGCAGATATCTCGAGATGAAATGTCACGAACTGACTTATTATAAAGGTGGCATCGTATCACAACACTACGCTTGAATTCACTGAGCTCTTCAGAACGACCATTTTTTTCACAAATGTTTGTAAATGTAGACTGCATGGTTAGGTGTTTGATTTTATAGAGCTACAAATAGTCTGAAACATCTGAATTCAATAATTAGGAGGTGTGTCCCAATACTTTTGTCAATATAGTGTACATACATATATAGGCATATAGTGTATGTAACTTTATTGTGAGTGGAATTGGGTGGAATTGAAAATTACATTTGAATGTGCTTAATGCATAGATAATATAGTAGGTGGAATTCAAAAGGCTGTGAAAATATTGGTTTAATTTTATAATAGGGATTAGGTGGATTGGTTTAGAGTTAGGTAGGTAACAAAAATTAACCCTTTTGTCATCAGGGTCATTTGTACACCAAAGTGGTCTTATCACTTGTGGCCTGTAACTTCCTCCAAAATTGCAAACCTATGTAAGTGGTGCTTTGTTATTTTTAAGGGAATGTTGCTAAACCCAAATTGGTAGTTTTGTCATTGTCGATATAACATGAAAAGTGACAAAATGACCATTTTGAATGGTATATTTAGTCTTTGGCTGCTACTGTTTCCAGAGTTGAACGTTTTACAGCTTCAAATTGATTTTGTGTACCTTATAAAATGTGCCCTGTTGTTTGAAAAATAGATGAAAATTCTGTGCATATGAGGTAATTTCTAAATCACGACAAGCAAATGAATATATTTTGAGGTAATTTTCTTCAGTAGCTTTTGTTGTGTGGACATTAATATATGCAAAACTGTATATGGCATAGTTCTTCACGGTTCATGTTTTATTCAAGCTGACCCATGGGCCACATAAATATAGCATTTCCTGCATTTCCTTCTGATTAAAACACTGTGTAATTTGCATGGGTACAGTAAGCGTGACGCTTATGGGTGAGCAAGCACATGTCAAAAATGTCAAAAAAGCTATGGTGTTTTGGGTTAAAATAAAAAAAATATCCTTATATGGATCTACTTTACCTCCATATGCCCCAGTTAGAAGGGGACATTGTCCAACACACACAGGGCTTGTAGTAAATGATAGAATGTCTCTGTCTTAATTATCGAAAGGGACCTCATTAGTATGAGGACATTTTGTTGTTAACTAAGGAGTTGAATGGTCAGTCCACTTTAGGGTTAACTTGAACACGCAGACTCAATTTTAGTTGCATGCTCTCTCATGCTAACACTTGCAAAATGACTTTTATATTTACTAATATACGAGTTGTTTACGAGTGTTTGTGATTTTTACTTTTATGAATTGTAGATGAGAGAATGCAAGTAAAAAAACAAACAAAAAGACTAAAAAGAAAACCACAACCATTGCTCCCCTATTGCTTAACCAAGATGAGTCCAGTAATGGATAATCAGCCCCCTACTCTGGTATATGGTGGGCTGAAGGGTAATAAAATAGCATTGGGTTGTATAGGCCGCACTATAACACATACCCTGCCCGGTGGGATGGATGGTTAAAGTATATAAAATAGCCTAGGAGAGGCACAAACTCCATCTTACTCTTTTCATTTCAGCTTTTTTATGTACCCATACTTTCTTATTTGATCTGCAGAATAACTTTGCATACATTCAAAACATTATGTAATTCCCTTAGAGAGACAATCCAACTTGCATATGCACTCAGAGGACTCGTTACATTTTCGTGATGTTCTCCCATGTGCATTTTCCCCCAGCTTTTTTGCCACATAGTGTATATGATATGCCATAATAGTTAGATGTATATTATGTTGCAGCAAAGAAAATCTGGCTGCTCTCTGGCATGTGAAAAACATACACATAGACTCATGTCCTTCTAAGGCTGAAGCAGAAGAGAAAAAAACTGGTTGGTTATAAGTGTAAGGGGGGAGGGGGTCCCAATGCACTGATGGCAGGGGACTTCTAACCTAAACATCGAACTCAGGGCTTATTTTATTAAATAGGAACATCTACAATTAGAGAAAAGGGTAGGAATTACATTATTCTGTCCAACCAACAAGAAAGAAGATAATACTGTATATGGTGCGCATCTGTAACTATAGATGCTGCCCTCCCATTGGTAATGACAAGGGTCTTCATGTTCAAATATATACTAAAATAAAGAGTAGAACTACAGATGCAAAAAAATAAAAAGTAGAATTGAATAAATTAAAATATGTTTAAGTGGCATTGGGGGAACAGGAAACCTATAGCATCAAACAACGCTGTCAACCAAGATAGAAAAGGTATTCAAAGTCATTTAGACCACTGTGCCCGATGTGCAAATAGGTTTATTAATTCATATTTTGTATATGCATGTTTTGCTGTATATGTACCAAATATGTATTTCGGGGAGACTGTTCCTCTTTTGGCCGAAGTTTGATATTTACCTATTTGCAAATTTCTTTGTCTTGATCCCCCTCCCCCAGGCCTCCTACACCCATAACGCCTTCCCTTTTTAACTTTAAACTTTCTCCTCTTGTAGCTTTCCTGCACCATAACAGCCTGCTCACAACCATCTCGAACCAAGCTCTCTCCATATCGTTTCACTTTGAGTATACTGTCCCCTCCTCGCCAGAGTGGAGGAGCCTGGTCAATAACTTGAAATCTAAGTTGGTTCACCTGGCAGCCTGCCCTCACAAGGCGAGTCCTGGCGGCTATTACCGTGCTTATTTTTGGCTCATTTTTGTATTTTAACTGGTTTTGTGGGCTCACCCTTATTCGGTTTGGAGATGAACCATGTTTTTGGCTTTATGGTGCCAAGTCAGCTGTTTCATGTCATCTCTTACTAGTTCATTTCACAGCTTGGTAGTGCGTGATCTGTGCTAGGCTATTTCTCTGCTGGCTAAGTAATTTGTCTGTATAGCCCCCTCTCAACAAAAGTCTAACATATCACGTAACTTGTTTCTAATGTCACATCTGATGAGAGAGTGATACAATGATACAAGCCCCTTCTTGAGATGAGGGGGATGATAGATCACAGACCTAAGAAAAGAATTGACATTACTTGTAGAGCTATGGGTTTTCAGCAAATTAATTGAGTGCAAGCTATTTGATAATCCCCAAAGTTTGCTTAGACACACATCATTGTTTTCTCAGTATCAACATTCTGTATAACGATTAAAGTTCTAAGAATTTTTTTCTTAAAAGAACTTGTAAGAAATTCAATTCAGACTTTAAAACACAGATTTGCCTCATTGAAACAGTACTGGTATTCCATATCTCTTTGTCCTTGGGCTACAGTAAGTTAAGTAATTGTCTGTTTACAATACTTTCCGAAAGTGAATTTCTCTGTTAAAAACATTCAAACTCCTAAAAGCTTCTAAGGTCAATTCCTTTTATTTGTGTCGTTCGTGATAATGTTGAGCTGTTGTTCTAAGGATGTGTTACAATAACAAATATGCATCATTAGTAGAACAAGTGTTTGAATGTCTATAGCTAGTTCCTCAGTAATTTATACAATTCTTTGTTCCTTTATTCCTCTGATGTACCAGTCATTAACAAAATAATTGTTGTTGACTATGCAGACGAGCAACAAATGTGAGGTGGAAAAAGTGTTTAACCCCTTCAACAGATGTTCTAAAAACAGATAATGGCGGTAAGTAGGTAAAAACATAAATAATGAATATAGGTTTCTGTCAAAGGAGGCAGCAGAGTAGAAGACTAATTCATAAGGATGGCAACTAGAAGGCAGCACGTGTAGCAGAGTACTTAGGCAATATCATGGTCAGATGTAGCTGATATCACTACCATTGGGATGGTGGGCAGGACAGGAGTCACCATTGGCCCATAGATACAGCAGTCAAGGTGCAAACCATGGGCAGATGAGAGTTTGACTCTTAAGTGGATGTAGCATAATCCCCCTATTAATTATAGTCTAGATTGCTGACCCTGAGAAACAGAGGCTGCAGAGGAAGGCCTCCTGGGACAGAAGGTCCCCTAAAAGTCATTGTGGTACGTCCACTTTGTGGCACTTAACCAAGAGGAAGCTATTTTCAGTACTGTAAGTGTTGTAGTGTTTTATTTTTATGCAAAAAAGTAATCTTCAATGATACTTCAACCACCATTATTCCTTCCTAAATATACTTTATAACTCAGGATAACCCTTTTTTTGGCTCTTTTTCTAAAAAAAATAATAATATCAATTGGACTTGTGCTGGAGTAAAACAATAGCATTATTGATATGCCATGTAAAGGGTGGGCATAAGGTGTGTGTTAGCAGGAAATAATGGGCAGGCTAGGTGGGTTGCATGGTACTCCTACTGTTTGCTGTAAGCACATCTCTGTCATCATCTCTGACATACGTGATTAAGGATTTTCTCTTTTTACAACCTAACCGTGGGAGGTAAGAAAATGCCTATAAATGTGAAATCGTGTGGAAATTACATTTTTATTTGCTTTCTGTACACTCTCATGACATGTTTTGATTGTCGGTTAAGCAGAGAATTCTAACAGGCAACATCCTTCCAATCTATTTATGCTGAAATAGATGTTGAAATGCTGAAAACTTCCATCTGTAATGTGTAGGCAGGCTATAATATTTACATTACAACAGTGACCATATACAGATTATAGACTCTACACTAAAGCTAAAGATATATAATACTGTTCAAGAAATGGTAAGTAATAAAAATATATTATAGCAAGCAAATTGTAAGAAATATGTTCATATATGAACATTTAACTATATAAAGTTAAACATCATTTTACATTGTTATTAACATCCCTGTGAATTAGTAGAGAGCTGCATTGGAACAGGTGAGATATGTCTGTTGATAAGCAGATATGGATGATCAAGATCCTCTGGGCCACAATGACCTGATCATTAAAACCTATGACTTTATGCAATCTCTTAACATACACTACTATTTCAAAATCTGTGGACACTTGTTTTTGACAGAAAAGCAAATTTTGTCCATTAAAAATAACATGAAATGGATTGTTGTTAATGTTGTAAATGACTACGGTAGCTGGAAACTGCTGATTTTTAATTAAATATCTTCATAGGCGCACAGAGGCCCTTTATCACTCCCATCACTCCTGTGTTCCAATTGCACATTGGGTTTGCTAATCCAAGTCTAACTTTAAAAGGCTAATTGATCGTTATAAAACCCCTTTGCAATTATGTTACAGCTAGAAAGTTGCTTGTTTCTGAAAGAAAAGCAAATTTTGTTAATTAAAATAACATGAAATGGATCAGAAATCCAGAGCAGATGTTGTTAATGTTGTAAATGACTACTGTAGCTGAAAAAGGCTGATTTTTGATAGACTTTCTTCATAGGTATACAGAGGCCTTTTATCACGGCTCTATCACTGTGTTCCTACGGCACGTTGCGTTCGCTATCCCAAGTTTAAGTTTAAAAGTCAAACGGATCATTAGAAAACCCTTTTACAATTATGTCACAGCTAGAAGTGACCGTGTTTTCCATAGAAACGGCTAAGTGACCCCAAACTTTTGATCTGTAGTGTATTTCTTGTGTCATGTGCTCATCCTCTCCCTTTCTGGACTTTTTAGGAGTTTTACCTGCTGTGTTATATACCATTTGAATCCCTTTACTGTATTTGCCTATACTACTTTAGTACTTCCTCGTATCCAATACCCTTCCTCTCGTGTTCATGTAAATAAAATACATTGTAAATGTTATGACTTAGCTAGCCTCACAGGCCCACATGTAAGTGATCCTTACTTCCCTGTGACTAGCCATACGGTTTCCAATTGAGGCCTGTGATACGAATGAGACGAGTTTGAAGAGTGGAAGGGTTAAGTAATGTGTTCTCGTTCTTTCATGACTGGAAAAGTACCGAAGGAGTTGTTTTTGCCAAAAGTAAAGAGGTTAAAAGTAAAGAGGATGTAGCAGGGAATGTTTGCCAAAAAGTAAAGAAGATATAGTAGGAAGCGATTGCGAAAGTAGTCCTGGATATATGCCAGTATTATTCTAAAGGAATATGTTATTTTATAAACAACTATAAAAGGCAGGGATTCAAGGGGAGTAACAGGGAATTTTCCAGGCTGATGAAGCGGACGCGCTTTCGCCTGTGATGCACCAGAAAGTTGTTCCTCCCGTTGAGTCCCTCCAACGAGAGTGATGCTACAATATCTGGTAATGTATTGATGTTTCATTCTATGTTCTGCATGAGAGATTAATAAAGTATTGCATTTATTATCCTGATTTGGAGGTCAGTGAGCGCTTTGTGATACCTGCATTTTTCACGACACATCTGTTAGTGCAATACATTAATTGGCGTAGTCGGCAGGATAAGTGCTTCTCTGAACAGGGAGTGTATTGGAATTGTGTCTCGCTGTAAGAATAGACCCAGGTCGTGAGATTCCAGACATCACTCTACTGCTCCCAGTGAAAGCAGCCCTATTGCAAGGGTCACTGGTGCGCGTGGATTGACTGGGGTCCACGGAGCGAGTGGAGTAAGCTTGCGGGAGACACAATCACCCCTGGTTGGAGGTTCCAAACTGTTTAAAAAAACGAGATAAGAGTAATAAGGTGGCGGTGGATATTCCGGGGTGGTCGGATTCACCGTATGGGATTATTGCGCAGGAGTTGTGAACTTCAGGATTGGCAGAACAGTGGAATATGAAACTCAAGAATGGGGACCCTGTTGAAGTGGTACGGGTCCTCGAGACAGTCCCTGCAAAGGCAGGTGATGCAAAACCCCTCGATGTTGTAAAGTTACTCGAGGGGGTCCCTGCAAAGGCAGGTGATGCCGTCTCCCTGGGGAGACGAAATTGGGTGCTGCTGAGCGCCTATCGGGTTCTGTATGAGCAAAATGGTAAATTGCAGGCTGCTCATGCAGATATGGAACAGAGGTTGATAGTGGCAGAGGGTCGCAGTGTAATGTTAGAATGTAACGTTCGACTGCTGAAGGATAAGTTGGAGCACTATCAGCAAGTGACAGAGAAGGCTGTGGTCCGTGTGGCGCAGAACAAATATTGTAAGCGAAAGGGAAGGGTAAACAAACAAAAGGTTTACAAAAGCATAGTGAAGGCGTCCGTGGATTGGGATCCTGAGACGTGGGATGGAGATATTTGGGATTCTTCCTCCTCTTCTGATTGGGAAGAGGAGTCGGATGCCTAAGTTAATGCTAATCCGATTATAAAACGGCAGGATCTGTGTTTTAAATGTATTATCTGTATTCTGTATTGGGTTCCCCGTGCACAGGGAGTCTGAATAGTAGAATATTGTATTTTTGGAGCATGGAACGGATCCAGTCATGTCTAAATTCAGCCATTAATTGGTAGGGTTCAAATTGATACGTTTTAGGATCTGTATATGATATTGAAAAACAGTAAAATATATGTTAAAGGGTTGAGGATGTGTTAGTACTTGAATTTATTGGAACTGTACTATATTTTTCTAAGGTTGATAATTTTTTACAAGAGATAGATAGGACTCTGATATTTGGGGAGGAGTGTTATCACAATACGCCTCACCCTTGTGTAAAATTTAGAAATTTGGCATTTTGCCAAAAGCAACAAACATGTTTACAAAACATAAGAAAGAGAAAAATGAGAAAGAAGTGGAAGTCCCCGGCTGGACCGAGGCTCCATATAATATTATAGCGCGCAAGTTGTTACATAGTGACTTAGCTGAAGTATGGGAGAGTAAGTTAAAAAATGCAAAACCCCTCAATGTTATAAGTATACTTGAAGGGGTCCCTGCAAAGGCAGGCGATGTGGTGGAGATAGAGGAAGGGGTAGGTTCTGGTTTGAACCAAGCCCGGGAAGTGGAAAGTTTGCCGGTAAAATGGGGAGGAAAGCTCATGATTGGAAAATTCATGGGAAGGAAATTTGGGAAAAAGAGGTGTGGAAAGCAATGGAGGAGACAATTCAATATACAGAAACTATTGTTTTTTATGTTGATGCGCATGTTCCCACTGATTCTCTTGAACGTTTGTTTAATTCCCAAGCAGATAAGGCGGCAGCGATACGACAGACTACAACCAGTACCGAATAAGACGTGCAAACAAGAGCTTCAGGGTACAGCCATTTAGGCTCACAATAAAAGTGGGCATCTTGGGGAAAAGGCAACCTACAGGTGGGCACAGGAAAGAGGGGTGCCCTTAACTTTGGATATTATTCGAGACACGATTTCACAGTGTCCTTTATGTCAGCATACGCAGAAAAGGGAGGTACCACATACGGTAATGGGTTATATTAGAAGAAGGCAACTGCCAGCACAAATTTGGCAGATGGATTTCATAGGTCCCTTGCCAGAAAGTAGGGGTTGTCAGTATGTCTGTACAGCTGTGGACACCTATTCTGGATTGATGATAGGGTTTCCTTGTAAAGCGGCAACGCAGTGGAGTATATTATGTATAGTGGAGTTAATAACTCAATATTATGGAGTTCCGTTGCAAATACAAACGGATAATGGGACTCATTTTACTGGGAAGCAGGTAAAGCAATATGCCCAGGATAATAATATCAGTTGGATATATCATATGCCCTACTATCCCCAGGCTGCAGGCTTGGTAGAAAGGATGAATGGGTTACTGAAGGGGGCTTTGAAGAAGTTAAATGGATCTGATAAAGTTTTTGGCCAGTGGCGAGATAATTTAAGTGCTGTCCTACAAACCCTGAATAATAGGCCAATTACAGATTCTATGGCCAAACCTCACTATACGGAGGACCGATATTGTAAATATGGTAATTTACTGGAAAATGTATGAAGAGGCGCGGATACCTGAGCGAGCAACACCTGAAGCTGCAGGTTTGGATTTGGGGTCCGTTAAGACACAGGTAATAGCACCGGGGAAGGTACTTAAGATACAGTTGGGGGTGTAATTGATTCTGATTTCCAGGGGGAATTACAGGTTTTGTTACTAAATACTGGTACAGAGCCCATTCTAATTACCAAGAGGGAACAAATAGCCCAAATGTTATTGATACCAATTAATTTGTCCTTGGCTCAGGAGGGGAAAGCTCCAACTGAACTGATAGTTAGGGGTCAGAAGGGTTTTGGGTCCACTAATGTAGCCAATGTGGGTGCAAAGATTTGGATTCAGAACAAACAGGGACCCCCTAGTCCAGCAGAGGTGATAGCAGTGGGAAAGAATCGAACATTGCTGATCATGAGGCCTGGGGTGGAGAGATGGGAGTATGTATCTCAGGAGAAATGCTATTTACGAGAGTAATGTGTTGAGTAATGTGTCGTCCCTTCTTACAGTGTCTTTTTCTACTAAGTGGACTCCTTGGCGTCGTTTGGTGGGACGTTGCCGTGGCAGTAACGCCGGGAATTCCAGTGGAAAGGAGTAATGAAATTGTGATGTATTATGGCTGGAAGAATTCAATATTCCCAAGGACGCAAGATAATTTCACATGTCCAGCTAATCGAATATGTCGAGTGGCCAATGTCAGTAGTAAGGGGGCTATACTGTGGTTAGGGCCTCCCGCAGGGAAAGGTTATGGAGGACCGGTTGGAGGTCACGGATATCGATCGATTTACATGACCTATGGGGAGAATCAATGGTTAATCGTCTCCTTGGAAGTAAATATGAGTTGTTGCAATTTAACCCATGAATGGGTACATCAGAATGTGACAGAGCGACTATTACAGTCAAAGAACTGTACACCAGTGATTAGTGGCACTTATATCAATGTCTCTACTACGGGGATGGGGGTGCTAAGCTGCAGAAACGCCTCTGAGATAACTAACCGAACTACAAAAATAGTGAATTGGACTGTGTGTACGTTACGGACAATTTATCAGATTCAGCAGAGGCAAAATATGCAGTTACGATTAATGACTGGAAATGAGGATTCATGGCGGCGTTTATTTAAAGCTGTCATAGCCAATACCACCTGGATCAAGGTAGAAGCTGATAAGATGATTTGTAATGATATACTCTGTACTGGGTTGGTATATGTTTATAATGTTACCAAGATACAAACTATGTGTCGTTTTGTAGTAGTTCCTTTATTGTTGGGGGGGGCAGGTAATCAGTATTATTGGATGCCACATATAAACGGAAATTATATGGATGGGAACAACCGAACACATGATTTAAGTGTATGTGAAGATACAACGGATGGTAAAATATGTCGTCTACATTCTAGGATATACGAACCATGTTTGTTAAATCATACGATGAATATTTGTGAATTTACTATCCTGCCCTTAATCTACACATTATTAGTAGAAGTGGCTGCACAGGAAATCTGTGTGGTGACTAATACACCGGTGGTTCCCGGGATGGTGGTACCATTTTCAGGATATCTCCGAAATGTTACTGTCTTAATGTGGGAAAATCAGACATATTTATTGTTATCGGATCGTAATATGCGTTATGATATGATATTTAATCAATCATATTTAGCTATACCCAATTGGGATATTAATTTATATCAGTTAGCTATAATAATAAATCAGTTAAACAAGAGTATACAAGCATATATTATTCAAACAACTATTGTAGATGGAAAATTAGTTAAAATAGGATCCAGGATTGCCGATGCAACTTCGCATCACTGGTACGATCTGTTTCTGGGATATTCCACATCTGCTACTAAGGCTTTGGGGTGGGTAATCCATCCAGTAATTATTTTAATTGGAGTGTTAGTGTTTATAACAGGCTGGAACTGTTATTTAACATATCGCATTCGTCATGTTAGTTCACCAATGGTGACATATGGTGCTCAGTCCTGAAAAAACGAGACCAAGGACCGATTGTGATACGAATGAGACGAGTTTGAAGAGTGGAAGGGTTAAGTAATGTGTTCTCGTTCTTTCATGACTGGAAAAGTACCGAAGGAGTTGTTTTTGCCAAAAGTAAAGAGGTTAAAAGTAAAGAGGATGTAGCAGGGAATGTTTGCCAAAAAGTAAAGAAGATATAGTAGGAAGCGATTGCGAAAGTAGTCCTGGATATATGCCAGTATTATTCTAAAGGAATATGTTATTTTATAAACAACTATAAAAGGCAGGGATTCAAGGGGAGTAACAGGGAATTTTCCAGGCTGATGAAGCGGACGCGCTTTCGCCTGTGATGCACCAGAAAGTTGTTCCTCCCGTTGAGTCCCTCCAACGAGAGTGATGCTACAATATCTGGTAATGTATTGATGTTTCATTCTATGTTCTGCATGAGAGATTAATAAAGTATTGCATTTATTATCCTGATTTGGAGGTCAGTGAGCGCTTTGTGATACCTGCATTTTTCACGACACATCTGTTAGTGCAATACAAGGCCATAAGAAATGTTGAGCGGTTTGTCATCTCTGGGTCCAAGATATACTAAAAGGTTTTGTCGCTAAGAAGCACATGCTTTTAGAAGTCAAACAAATTAAGTTACAAATCTGTGTGAGAGTACTAGCAGAGTCATAAAATAACACTAGTTGGCAATGGTTGGGTAATGTGGGTCAAAGATAGTCAAGCTGTATCTCTCCTACTATCGGCTAATAAAATGTCCATGATGCTGAAGATTTAGATGGTTTGGAGCAGTATCTGTGCCCGTGAAGCTCATCTTTCCCTGGCCCAGTTCTGGTTAAGTATTGGGTTCCATACTCACATACAACATCTGGGTCTACAAAGCTTCTTCGTCTATCCTAGACTGTTAAGCTACAGCTGGGAGTACAGGAGAGTTGACAGCCTTGTGCTGTACAACTAACAACACTTTTCTCTGGTGTTACTGTCCTTCTGTTATGAGTGAGGGTAACAAAGGGCAAGGTGTTTTAAAAGTAGAAGCGCATACATTTGCTAAGTGACTAGCCAGCAGCAGAATGAATTAAATGAAATGTGAATGGGGAGAAATTGTTTTCTTAAAACGTGAGTGCCTTAGCTATCATCCCAAGGACTTGTCGTATATGTCAAATGTGATCCTGAAATAGTTCTGAAGATTGAACATTAGCTATTCAGAAACTAGTAATGAACGATGGGGACTCAGAATATGCATATGTCACTTTCTGACCCAGTTTAAAGACAAGAGTTTATGCATAAGATTATATTAGTTTTAGACGTTGTAGTAGGTTTTATACTGGTCGGGATTTATTCTAGGAAAGTATTTGCAGAACCATATTAGACTTGCATTTTTAATGAGAGGTGCAGTAGGGTTGGTAAAATCAAGAGTATTTTAAGGAAATAAACCATTGGAAAAATAGCATTGACCCAGGGCACTGCCATTCCACCAATTAAGTTTTATAACTTTTCTATGCCAATGAGAAAAATGTAGAAGAACATACCCAGTAAGACCTCTGAGATTAAGAAGATTGTTTTGTTTGTTTTCCTGAAGCTGAGATCTCAGGCATCCCAATGTAACCCCCAATACCTCAACAGATCCAGGGCTGGATTTGTACCTCCATCCACCCTTATACACCTTTGCCTGCAACATACTCAGAGCTAGAACTGGAGTGCACTGGAGAGAAGTATATTACATACCAGGAGATCTGTTTGGCCGAACATATCCTCTGCACAGAAAATAGCTGGTGGGATGGGGGAAAGGGGCAAATACATGTGGAGGATTCTGCAGAAGAGCAATCCAAGTATAATGCTTAGGAAGCGGACTTATGCCCAGAGCTGGGATGGTTCTATCATCATTGTATATTGTATTGAAAAACCCAAATGTGCCTTAGCGCTGTGGTAATGTTACATCTGATACAATTTGTACACATTTACAAGGCAGTAAACATGTAATGTGATCGTTATTGTTCTCTGCATGAAGAAAATTAGAGAGAAACAAAGCAAACAGATAGATCACTTTAAGCGGCAACTTTCGCTAAACCAATTATCTAAAAAAAGAATAGAAAAGTGCTGAAAAGATTGAACTTATAAAACATTAATATTTCATGAAACACAGGGGCGGAATTGCTATCTGTGCTATGTTTTGTTGAAGTCCAGGTTACTTTACTCAGTTAAGTACACAGTAATTGGTAGAGGAGACAACACTGAAGCTATGCAAGATTTAGTATTTACAATTGGAGACTTGATTTTGGATGTCCCTGTAGGAGAGTGTTTGGACTCTAGTGATCATTAATCAGTGTGGTTTAATTGGACAGAGGTTGCTTTGCATTATACTAAAACTAGAAAGGTGGATTTTTCTAAAATGGAAAGATTTATAGGTGGCTGTGATGGTCCGGACCTCTTTAGATGGAGTCCAAGAGAAATTGGACTATTTAAGAGATTCTCTGCAGAGACAAAAAGAAACCACTGTGGAAAATAAATTACAGAAGAAAGTAGGAACTATACACAGACTCAAAATGAGGAAGATAACAACAAATATAAAGCTAAGCTTAGAGAGGCAAAATACATTATTAGATGAGTCAAAACAAGAGGAGAAAATGTAACAAAAAGGGGGATAAAACCTTTTGTTTTTTATATGTAAGTGAAAGAAGAAAAAACATTTAAAGACAAATAAAGGGAGTTATATAAATGAGGATAAAACTCTAGCTGATGGCTTTACCTCTTTGTGACCAGATTGTTTTTAACATTTTGCATCATTTGTGACAATGGCTCTTTTAACAATAGCTGTGACAACAGCTGTCATTTCCTTCCGTCTCATTTACTGTACCCACC
>VKOC01049702.1:0-41559 GCA_009364415.1 Spea multiplicata
TGTCTTATAATCGAGCAAATACGGTATATATATATATATATAAGATATGGTATGTAACATAAAGTTGATGCACTCAGCGGGTCTTCTTTTTATAACGGAATAAATTAAGTGAAGTGTAATAACCTGTGTGGGACGTGGTCGTGTAGCCTGTTCCTGGTGTAATGTGTTCCTCATGATAACCCGCTGTATTGAGGGCGAGCTCTAATCAAAACTGACGTGCAGCGTGTAGAAAATGTGCTCCAAAAGGTGTAGTGGATAGCTGTGTATGAGTGCCAGAGTCAGTGGTATGACTAAATGAGTAGATGGTGCGTGAAAGCTATGTTACATTGTGTGTATGTGATGGGAAATGAAATATTTCAAACGGAATAAAACATATAGTAATATACGGCTCTAAGAGAAGTATCAATTGGTAAATCCCAGCTATGGAACCAGAGACATTTGCCTTTAAAGTGGAAGGAAACCCAGTTCACGTGTTGGCTCCGCATGCGCCCTACATGCTGCATATGTAAATCACACATCCCATAATTTCAGGTGTGAAGATCCCATTCATTACCGGTAACCCATGCAGTGCCAGAGAGTTACAATCACTGCCCTGGCTCTCTGGGGGTTGTTCATTTAGAATCTGACTTGTAGACCTCTTACTTCTGAATCATTCCATAGATCACAACCTTTGTATAAAACCACAGATCCGGGCCTCTGTATAGCAACCCACAGCTTGACCTTTCCATAACATGGCCCTGACGCTGTATAACACAGCTCCCCGTGCGTCGGGTGCGTCAAAGTGTTTAGGAGAAATATTGATGTGATTTGTCACTTCACAGGCAGTAGTTGGATATAAAAATCAGTGGACGCTGTGTGTCAAGAATGTTGTTTGTGTTGTAACCGTTACACAAAAAAGAGCGGGGAGTGGAGGCTCCCCAAACATCCATTCATGCTGCCGGAATCTCAGCCAATCGCCCTCAATAGAGGTGGAAATAAAACATACATACTTTTATTTCAACTGCAATACCTTTCAATCCAAGCTTCGCTGCATCAGCACAGTCCTCTTTGGGTTAACAGATCCATCAATTTCATAAAACAAGTCACAGCTCGACCTCTGTATAACACACACAGCCTCGCCTCTGTATAACACACTCAGCCTCAGCTCTGTATAACACACTCAGCCTCAGCTCTGTATAACACACACAGCCTGTCCTTCCTATAATAACAAAAACAGCTTGACCTATCAATAGCATAACGTGACTTGTACATTACATAGGATGGACTCTGTATAAGAAAAGCACAAGCTGACTGAATGGCAGCATATAGCTGCACCTCTATATATAGACACAAAGTCTGAGCTCTCTGTATCTCTCTTTATAACGCACATATGATGACTTTTGGATTACAGTAGTTTGACCCCTGTAAACCAGTCTTACCTCTGGAGAGCACCACATATTGTGACCTTTGTATAGTAACACACACACTGACCTCAGCTCGACCTCTATGAAGCACAGCCTGACCTCTGTATAACATGATCTTACCTCTGAATAACACACGTTTTGATCTCTGCATAACAAAACAAAGCCTGACACAATCTGACCTCTGTAAAACACACAGCTTTACAGCTATGATCATATAGACTGACCTCTGTATAATAACACACAGCCTGACTTCTGTACAAAACCCCCTGATCTATGTATAAAACCACACACCATGACCTCTGTATAGTAACACACAGACTGACTTATGACTATACGTTAATATTGGGGGCCCAGAGCAGCAGAGTTCACAAGGACTAGCGTGCCCCCCTCCCCTGTAATCAGCCCTTTCAAGCCTGGCCCTGTATTAGTGATGTCCGGATCATGAACGAATCGTTCATTTGATCCGGTTCTTTTTAGTGATCCGGATGAATCGGTTCAGTAGACTGAACGATTCATTTGTAGCGGGTCAGTCTGTGAATCATTCAGCTGTAACCTGATCCTACAGCTGTGAGTCATCTGCAGTCAGGTTACAGCTCATTAATTCACAGAGGAACGATGACTCATAGAGTCAGAGACTCGTTCAATGACTCGAATGATCCGAAGACTTGAATGATCCGAAGACTCGAATGATTCAATGATTCAAATGATTCGAATCTTACAGGGATCCGGATCTTACAAGGATCCGAAACTTACAAAGATTCAAATCTTACAGAGAATATTACTGATACCATACTTTTATAAATAAATACATTAATAATATTCACACTTCCCCCAGGATTTAGATTCCCCTGAGTTTGCCCCCCTTTACCTATAAGTGCACCTACAGTTAACTTTATTAAATTAATTAAATTAACCCTCAGTCATCAGCATAAAATTAACCCTTATACCCCATCAACCATAACTGCCCCTGAAATTAACCGTAAAGACCCCATTAACCATAACGGCCCCTGAAATTAACCCTAAATACTCCATTAACCATAACTGCCCCTAAATTAATTGCATGTACTCCAGATAAATTACCTAATAAATTGGTATGGTTGATGGGGTGTTTAGGGTTAATTTGGGGGCAGTTATGCTTAATGGTGTTTAGGGTTAATTTAATGGTGAGGGTTAATTTAATTAATTTAATAAAGTTAGCTTAAGGTGCAGTTGCAGGTAAAGGGGAATGTAAATCCTGGGGGCAGTGATTATTAATGTATTATTTATAACAGTATGGTAATATTATCTGACTGATTCGAATCCCAATGAAGGCAGAGAGTCGTTCAAAGATCCGGATCTTACAATGATCCGGATCTTACAATGATCCGGATCTTACAGTGATCCGGATCACTGTAAGATTCGGATCCCTGTAAGATCCGAATCTTTGAACGACTCTCTGCCTTCATTGACATCACTGGAGGCAGGGGGGAGGATTCATAATGAAAGGGGCGGGGCCAATCGTTAGTGTGCCTGCACGGAGTTACTGGAAAACAGTAACTCCTGTGAGTCACACTGAGTGATCCGAAGATTCGGATCATGAATCGGATCATTTCAGTGAACGAATCGAAATGATCATATTCACTTTAATGATCCAAACTTCCCATCACTAGCCTGTATTTTTGTGATGGGGGAGCCGGCACCAGACTTACTTAAGGGGGCGGTGCTTCCTCTTCATCAGCCGGCACCAATACAGAGACAGGAGAGGGACTATCTAGCCGTCTACTACCTCTCTCATTCTCCTAGCCCCTCCCCCTCTGTTTGGATCAACCCCTTCCTTTCTTGTGTCTCTTCTGGAGATCCCAGATCTGCTCAAGGCAAGAAAAAGTTGGAGGAGGGAGAGAGAGTGGATGGAGGTGAAATTACATTTTTAACATATTTTTTAAATAACATTTTAAATGGATTCCTGCCTTGAATAGGGAGCTGAGTCCCGCTCCTTAGGTATTTAGTTTCTTGTTGTGAGTACTTTGATGGTTTTGGCAGCAGTCCTGGTCTTCATTCACTTGGTGTTGTGATAAATGAATGCCGGCGAGTAGAGGGTGCCGAATGTGAGGTTAATACGTACGTGTTTGTTTTATATTAAATATATAAAGATAAATACGTTATTTTTGCAGTTGTAAACCTTTTTTTTTTCTCAAGCATAAATAAGACACTCAAAACGAACAAAATACGTTGCGAATGTTCCTTTAATTGTCACGTAACAGGAGGGGACGCTTCTCCGTGCGGATTGAGAAAGCTCACACAGCTCCCT
Source organism: Spea multiplicata (assembly GCA_009364415.1). NCBI lineage: Eukaryota > Metazoa > Chordata > Amphibia > Anura > Pelobatidae > Spea > Spea multiplicata. The sequence goes on from VKOC01049702.1 coordinate 3,691, forward strand.
GAGTGCGACTCGGATGACTGACTGCCACTCGGGGGCCACTCTCCCACAGCTTCATGATGGCCACTCGGGGGCCCCCTTCCAAATGGCCACTCAGGGAGCCCCCTCCAATCAGCCACCCGGGGGCCCACTCCCACAGCTTCCTGATGGCCACTCAGGGCCCCCTCCAGACTGCCACTCGGGCACCCACAGCATCCTGATGGCCACTCGGGGGCCCCCCTCCAAACGGTAACTCGGGGGCCCCCTCCAAGCGGCCACTCGAGGGGCCCACTCCCACAGCTTCCAGACTGCTACTCCGGGGCCCCCTTCCACAACTTCTGGACTGCCACTCAGGGGGCCCCCCTCCCAAGCATTCTGGGCTGCCACTCGGGGGCCCCCTCCCACAGCTTCCAGACTGCCACTCCGGGGCCCCCTTCCACAACTTCTGGACTGCCACTCAGGGGGCCCCCCTCCCAAGGATTCTGGGCTGCCACTCAGGGGCCCCTGTGACGGGACCGACCTTACCCCGACTGGGTACTCCCGCCAAACGTTGCTTCCTCCTCCCGGGACACCAACAAGTAACCCCTTCAGCGCCGGGCAGAACCAGCGTTGTAGATAGAAGGAGGGACGTCGCTGCACCGAAGCCGCATTGGCACTGTGGCTATCCGAAGCTTAGCTACACAGCGTGGCTATAGCCCACCCCAAACATCAGGCAACACTCATCCTGCATCCCCTCCCTGGTTTTCCATCTGCCGCTGGGGAGATGAGCTGGCTGCGCTGTCTCCCAGGTCATCCGTCAGCCGCTGGAGAGGAGGGACGACTCCTTCAACTGGGATCTGCCGCTGGGGAGGGAGAACAGGTTCCTCCGCTCCGCGAGTTGTGAGCTGTCGCTGGGGAGACTGGCTGGCTGCGCCATCTCCTGGACACTTGCCCACCCGCTGGGGAGTGATGCCGCCTGCATCCCCTCCCTGGTTTTCCATCTGCCGCTGGGGAGATGAGCAGACTGCGCTGTGTCCCGGGTCATCCAACAGCCGCTGGGGAGGAGGGACGGTACCCTCCACTCCCAGGTCATCCGTCAGCCGCTGGGGAGGAGGGACGACACCCTCAGCTCCCTCAGCTGGGATCTGCCACTGGGGAGGGAGAACAGGTTCCTCCGCTCCCAGAGTTGTGAGCTGCCGCTGGGGAGGCTGGCCAACTGCGCCATCTCCTGGACACTCACCCACCCGCTGAGGAGTGATGCCGCCGGCATCCCCTCCCTGGTGCTCCATCTGCCGCTGGGGAGATGAGCCGGCTGCGCAGTCTCCCGGGTCATCCAGCAGCCGCTGGGGAGGAGGGACAGTACCCTCCACTCCCTCATGCTCCTGCTGCCGCTGGGGAGATGGGCCGGCTGCCGCATATCCCTGGATTCCTGTTGCAGGTACGGGGCAGAGGCCAGGGGCTCTCCACCCTGTTGTCAGCGCTTCAGCTGGGGGGTATGGATCCGGGAGAACTACCCAGCATTCGGAGGACCCCGGTGTGAAGACCGCAGCCTCATCTACCCATCGTGGGTTAACATCCTCGGATGAACAATCTACAAAATCCATGGACACTAGGGCATACAGCTGAACATGGTCGAACAACTCTTGATATGCCTGTTCCAGTTCCCATTCTTGTGTGACCAAATAATCCAGGTCAGCCCACAGCTCAGGCACAAATGGGATAGCCTCTGCCCTGCGCTCCTGGATGTCTTCCCCCCGACACTCCGATGTACTTCCGAAGTCGGGATCCTTTTCTATGCTTTCCAATAGTAATCCCGGGCCGCCAAAGCCATAGCCCTCTGTAGGACCTTTATCCTCCAGCCCCGGGCATAGCTGTGCTGCGTACCACCGCAGAGCCCGATATCCATCGTCCAACCTCAGCTCTGCCTGGACCAGCACCTCCAACTCGGCCACCCATTCCTCCCTGGGCTGCTTTCCCAGCAACGGCATTCGTGCCTCCAGCTGGAACCAGTAAATGTCCTCGCTGGTTGGGAGGCACTTACCCAAGTATTCCTGTTCCCATCGCAGAGTCTCCCACCAGAGTTGCCGACGGATATGATCCCTCCACCGCAGCTTGTCCTCAGCCGATACAGGTCCATCAGGTTGGGCCCATGCCTCCTGCATACGCCGTCTGAACTCCACTTCCATAGCTGAGGATCCTGGCGTTGCTCCTTCTCTGCCTGAAGGGTAACCAATCCTGGTGGTGGTTTGGATGTCCCGTTTGAAAGGAAAAATCCCACCGCTTGCCACCAATGTGACGGGACCGACCTTACCCCGACTGGGTACTCCCGCCAAACGTTGCTTCCTCCTCCCGGGACACCAACAAGTAACCCCTTCAGCGCCGGGCAGAACCAGCGTTGTAGATAGAAGGAGGGACGTCGCTGCACCGAAGCCGCATTGGCACTGTGGCTATCCGAAGCTTAGCTACACAGCGTGGCTATAGCCCACCCCAAACATCAGGCAACACTCATGTTGAGGTGAAAGCAGGACTCATTTATTAAAGCCAAATACAGAGGTATATATACACAGAAGTAGAAAAGGGGCAATACAAATATCACATGATCTAATTACCATGGCAGGAAGGAAGTAATTAGATCAAATCCTGCAACACAATATCCGGGGGAAGGACAGGATGTCACGAGACATAAATAATTACATTAACTGGGGACGTAGACGTGGAATGACGATAGACATATAATTGGCTTGAGACAGACAATGGCCAGGACACAGGGATAACAGGAGCTCACAGGATTAACAGCTACCTGTTATGTAACTGATAATTAGGTATGCAGCAGTGACACCTAGTCATACCTACAGGGGGTCTTAAGACAAGGGCTAACTCACACAATAACAGGGGAAACACTTCACACCTATACAATTAACAATGCTAAGACAATCAGCCTTCTTCCTACCACAGGATGTCCAGCTGACTTTACAGTTCTGAGACTCTGAGTGCTAAAACATGGGGAACATCAGCAGACTGAACCCCTGTATCCACACACAGAAGTCTCTACAAGGCCTGGGCCCATAGTCGATAGGGAGGAGGCTGGCTCTCAGGCCTCTCCAGGGGCCCCAGTGATGGAGGGTTCTGTCACAGGTAGGTTGCAAGAAACGTAAGAAAAACAGAGCCCATCGTGCTCGACGGGGATTGAGACGTCTGGCGGTTCTGAGGTATTCTAGGTTCTTGTGGTCTGTGTACACAGTGATAGGGTGGTTGGCTCCTTCGAGAAGGTGCCTCCATTCTTCGAAGGCTCTTTTGATGGCTAACAAGTCCTTATCCCCTACATCGTAGTTTGATTCGGCATCGGTTAGTCTGCGTGAATAAAAGGCCACAGGATGCAGGAGTCCTGTGTCGCAATCTGTGATAGCGCGGCCCCGGTTGCCATGTTGGATGTATCCACTTTGAGGAAGAAGGGTCTTTCAGGATCTGGCAAATGGAGAATGGGAGCCGACGTGAACTGATGTTTAAGGGTGTCAAATGCCTTTTGGGTTGACGACGACCATCACCATTTGACGTCCTTTTTGGTGAGATGAGTTAATGGTTGGATTGTCTTTGAAATTGGCAAACCCCACAAAGCGCTGTACTTGTTTCTGATTTTGCGGTACTGGCCTTGAGAGGATTGCTTCTACCTTGCGAGGATCCATTTTGACCTTGCCCAGTCTGATGATGAAACCCAAAAACTCCACAAAATTCGTTTCAAAGATGCGTTTTTCAATCTTTGCATATAAGTGGTGTCGTTGTAGCCTTTTCAAAACTTCTGTCATATGGAGTCGGTGGGAGTGTAGGTCAGGAGAGAAGAGGAGGATGTCCTCTAAGTACACCACTACGTAGTGGTTGAGGAGGCTGTTGAATGTTGAAAAGAGGCTGGGGCATTACACAGTCCATAGGGCATGACCAGATATTCGTAATGTCCATATCGGGATCAGAACGCAGTCTTCCGTTCATCGCCTTGGCGTATTCGAAGCAGATTATTGGCTCCTCTTAGGTCCAGTTTGGTATAGACGGTTGCCGTTTGGAGATGTTCCAGGAGTTCAGGAATGAGTGGCAGAGGGTATTTATTTTTGATGGTGATATGATTGATCTCTCTATAATCCACACAAGGTTGTAGGCTGCCATCTTTTTTCCCCCCACAAAAAAAAGATACCAGCTCCTGCTGGAGAGGTGGACGGTCTGATAAAACCTTTCCTTAGATTCTCGTGGATGTATTCTTTTAGTATAGGTAATTGTTTTTCTGCCAGTGGGTATATTTTGCCATAAGGAATGGGGGCCCCCGGCAGGAGATCTATAGGGCAATCGTATGGTCTATGTGGTGGTAGTGTTTCTACCCCTTTTTTGTTGAAGACGTCTTTATATAGTTCATACTCTTTGGGTAGAATGATCTCCTGTCCTTTCTTCATATTCGCCTCCAATACGGAGTGTATGAATCCGGTCAGTGGTTGTTCTCGATGATGGGAACATATGGATGAGGAGAAGGTTAAGGGGCCTGTTGACCAGGTGATGGCGGGATCAGGGTATTCCTAGGATAACAGGGAATAGAGGTGAGGGAACCAGATCAAATGTGAGCAGTTCGGTATATCTCCCTATGGAGAACCAGATACGTGCAGTCTGTTTAGTGAGGGGACCCGTTTTAAAAAAATGACCCGTCTACAACCTGCATTCGTAAAGTGTTTATTTTATCATACACAGGGGTGGATAAGGCATTTGCTATATTGACATGGAAGAAACATCCGCTGGACCCATAGTCGATCATAGCTTGGCAGTCATAGGTGTTCTTATTCCACTGCAAGGAAATAGGTAAGGGTGGTGATATGGTGGTCAGAGTGGATGACATAATAGCGAGGTCATTGGGCTTGGCCCTGCTGTTTCTTGCCTTCTTAGGGCAGAATTCGAGAGTGACCGCAGCAGAGGTTTGCTTGCCGTCTGTGTTGTAGTTCAGCTGGTGGCAGTCTTCCTTGAACCAGACCGATTTGCATTGGTTCTTCTGTCTGGACTGGAGAACGAGAAGCAGAAGGAGTATAAGTAGCTGAGATATATCTGGGTGGTGCAGCGGTTGTATCGGCTTTTTCTTGGCGTTGTTCCCTCAGACGTCGGTCGAGTTGGATTGGATGAAGGCCTCCAATGACTCTGGGATCCCAAAATGAGCAAAATCATCTTTTAAGGGTTCAGACAACCCTAAACGGAACTGGTTTATCAATCCGTGTTCATTCCAGCGTGTATCAATTGCATAACGTTTGAAGTCGATGATGTAGTCTTCTACAGGTCGGCCATCCTGGAGCAATGCCCTGATAGCGGACTGAGTGGTTTCTTGTCTGTTTGGGTCATCATACATGGAGGACATAACCGCAACAAAGGAATGCCAGGTTGAGATACTGGGATCATTGTTGCGTAGGCGGTTGTGGGCCCATTCCTGTGGTGGACCAGACAGGAGGGCAAGTAACAGTGCGGACTTTTCTGGCATCCGAATGGTATGTGCAGGGTGTCAGTTTGAACAGTAATAAGCATGCCATGATGAAAGATATTTTTGCTTCTGTCACCCGCGAAGCGGTCTGGTAGAGCCATCTGTGGTTCTGGGGTGGTTGTCTGTTCTTCTGGTGGTGTTACAACCCTTACAGCAGGAGGTGCTTGTGGAAATCCAGGCGTAGGGGACGCAGCTTGGGCTTGGGTGAGGGAGGATACCTGTCTTGTCAGGTTATTCAGTACGTCAGCCAGCTCTGTGAGCTCCATTGAATGGTTCAGATGTTCTGTTGGGTTTAGTAGATGGAGCCCAGTATGCAAGGCTGGAGAAGTGGGAGAATCAGAAGCAAGGTACCGATAGGGAGGTGTAAGCGAAGTCAGGACTAGCAGAAGTCGGTTCAGGCAGCGTAGGTTCATAAACGATGAGGCAAGCGAAGGTTCAAATTCCAATAAGACAAAAGCAAGGAATCACTGAAGTATATACACAGAAAGCACAGTGCATCTGAGCACTGTGTATACAAAAGGACACAGATTTATAAGAAGGAGGGAGGGGTACCCCCTCTGACATCAAGATGACCAGTCACCTGGAATTGCCACCTACTGTCCCTTTAAGAAGACGTCTGGTGTGCGCGCATGCAGATTGCGGCACCGCCATCACTCGGGAGCAAGTGGATCCACTACGTCCGACCCCTCTTTGTGCGTCGCCATGTCGGCCGCGCATGTGGCAAGGAGGATGCGGCGCTGGAAGGAGGTGAGTACCGTGGCAGGGGCCTTACAACTCACAAGCTGTTTGGGGATAATGATGCCGCATAAAAGCTGTTTTGGGGGGCACAGACAAGCTGTTTTGGGAACAAACAAGTTGTGTGCTAAAATGGCACTGATAAGCTGTTTGGGGAGAAGGTGGCACTTGCGAGCTGGGGCAAAGGTGGCACTGTTGGGCATGTTGCTTGGTGAAGTTGGGGGACCCGGGGGAATTTTTCGCACCTGGGCTCTGTGATTTCTAAGTACGTCTCTATCATATACTGACTGCCTCTTAAAGACACATGGCACCAGGTTACCATTTAAAAACAGAACAAACCGCTGAACTTCTGTGAGCAAGACTGGGAATGTGAGGGAATTGTGACATTTTGTTTTGAAAGGTTCGCATTTATTTAGGTATTGGTCTGCTTTGTCCCTGATGGCACCCTTTTCTTTTTCATTTTCCATACATTACCTAGATGCAGTATTTGACTCCTCTCCAGGAGGGTTGACCCCTTTGAAAGTCAGCACAGGTTGGGACCTAGCCTCTGGGGAACTTCTCTCTTCCTGGTAGACTGGTACAGTGGCATGTAGGAGGAAGTAGACCACAATGTCCCATTCACTGTAAAAGCGGTACTTCTATCTCTGCAATCTTATAATTACTGCATTACATATACAATCCTGTGACCCAGCATTGAACAGATATGGGAGTAGGGGAGGAGGCTATGAGGGACTTTGTCACCTGGAGATACACTGTATGGAAAAAAGTATTGGGATTCCCCTCCTAATTATTGAATTTAGGTGTTTAAGCCATATCTATTGCTAACAGGTGCATAAAATCAAGCATATAGACATGCCATCTCCATAGACAAACATTGGCAGTAGAATGGGTCCTACTGTAGTGCTCATTGACTTTAAACATGGCAGTGTCATAGTATGTCACCTTTGCCAGAAGTCAGTTTGTAACATTTCTGCCCTGCTAAATCTGCCTCGTTCCACTGTAAGTGCTATTTTTTGGAAGTGGAACTGTCTAGTAGTAGCAACAGTTTTAACATAAAAATGATCTGTCCTCTGTAGCATCACTCACTACAGAGTTCCAAACTGCCTCAGGAAACAACATCAGCACAAGCGCTGTGTGCAGGAGCTTTATGAAATGGGTTTCCATGGCTGGGCAGCTGCACAAAAGCCAAAGATCACAATGCCATGTGTCGGCTAGAGTGGTATAAAGCACACATCAACTGAACTCTGGAGCAGTGGCTCAATCAGCCTTCGCCATCTGGAAGTCTGATGTACGAATCTGGGCTTGGCAGGTTCCAGGAGAACGCTACTTAATGGAATGTATAGTATCTACTACTTTGGTGGAGGAAGGATATTGGTTAAAAAGTAATGTTAATGCTACAGCATACAATGACATTTTAGAGTATTGTAATGCTTCCAACTTTGTGGGAACGGTTTGGGGAAAGCCCTTTTCTATTCCGGCATGACTGTGCCCCAGTGCACAAAGCGAGGTCCATAAAGATATGATTGGATGAGTTTGGTGTGGAAGAACTTGACTGACCCACACAGAGCCCTAACCTCAACCCCATTGAAAAACCTGTGGGATGAACAGGAACAGAGATTGCGAGCAAGGCCTTGTCATCTAACATCAGTACCTGACCTTACAAATGCTCTACTGGATGAATGGGCAAAAATTCCCACAGAAACACCCCAGAATCTTGTGGAAAGCCTTCCCAGAAAAAAGTGTAAGCTGTTATAGCTGAAGGGGAGACCAGCTACATATTATTGTTTATGTATTTAGAATGTAATGCCATAAAAGTCTTTGTGGGTGTAATGGTCAGGTGCCCCAATACTTTTGTCCATATTATCTGGCAATGAATGTAGTGCACATTGCAAACCAGGAGATGTATTAAGGATCATACATCAGCAGACCTTTACTAATAGCTATTGATGTTTCTTTCACCTCACTCAAATGGTGATTCCACCAAGTATGATGCTTTGCCAAGTGCTTGAACGTTAAGGTACCAAGACATAAGTACAATAATTTATTAAAACAGCATGTCCTCAAGCAGAAAGTACACAAAAAGGGGAGAGCCCAACCTACGAATCATAAGACATACACATTCAGATACCTGGGTACCAATAAATATATAAAACAAAGCAAAAATTCAGCACATACCCAGTGCATACCATTAAAAAAACACCTACCCAAGGCATAAATATTGGGGATTCCATCACACTAAAGGTGCCTCATTAACGGTGTCCAGAGAAGGGTTTAAATTGCTTGAGAGTCTCGTGTGGGTTAAACCACAATGCAATCTCATTGATTTGGCAGAGATTGGTTGGCCAGACTAGATTGACGGAATAGTTCTTGTCTCCCGTCGCTTTCTATTTTTCTATGGTTCAGCTCCTTGGTAAGCAATATAGCCATGAAGAATTAGATTGGTCTTTCCAAACTTGGTTTACTTTGACGTAATGGCAGGTTCAGCTGTATATAGTCATACAGTGTTCATACATATTCTATAACTATTTCTAAGTGACTGTATTAGGTGCTGTGTACAGGCCTATAAATAGTGGGCATCCACAGCCTCAAATATATTGCAGATAATTTTATCAGAAACATCTTCCTTTTTAGGTTGGAGGGCAAAGGCGAGTACATTCTGCCAACGGAAACCCGTTATGAGGGCGACATGAAAGATGGAATGTTCCATGGACAAGGAACTTTGTATTTTCCCAACGGAAGCAAATATGAAGCTTCGTGGGACTGTGGCGTGGCATATGAGGTACAAATAACTACAGCTGTGGCCATGATATGTAAAGGTCTTTATTTTGGTTTATTTTTATTTATACCCAGATGTAAAGCTTACATGCAAGTCACAATGTTATTAATTACTTTTTAGCATTATGTTTACTTTTACAGGGGAAATATACATTTGCAGATGGACTGCAGTTTGAAGAAGAGAAATGGCATTACTGTGATGGCTATGACAGGAGGTTTTATACTGAAATCTGCTCAGGACTTAAACCTGCAGGTATATCTAATTGTTGCAGGGTCACTTGCATTCCTAAATTCAAGTATTAAAACTACCTGTAGCTTTTTTGATTTGACATCAGCTTAATTGTTTGGAGATATTTGTTTTTTTAGTGCCAACCACCATTGCGATATGTAGTTGGCAACTTATGCAAAATATTTCTGCAGTTTAGAGGGTTAATGGCTGACTCCTGAGCCAGTCAGCAGGACTTCTGTTAAATAGCGAAACCTCACATTTACAGTTACCGTATATTCCGGCGTATAAGACGACTGGGCGTATAAGACGACCCCCAACTTTTACAGTCAAAATATAGAGTTTGGACTATACTCGCCGTATAAGACTACCCCTCTACCCAGCGTACAACAACCAGCCAGTCAAGGCAAGCAATGTGCCTTACCGGTGATTTGCTGGTTGTTATACAGACATATACATACATACACTGCCCTTACACACACACACACCAGTGTATATATATATATAAACACACACCATGTGTATACTATTATATAATATATATATATAATATATACTATATAATATATACACACACACACACCAGTGTATATATGCAGGCAGCAGCGGAGATTGAGGTCTGATCATAAGACAACATCGAATATAAGATGAGGGGTATTTTCAGAGCATTTGCCATGAAAAAACCTTGTCTTATAATCTAGAAAATATGTTATATAAAAATACATATGCAAATTTTAATATTTTGAATTTAAAAAATGTACCAATCCTGTGAACAAAAAACTTCATCTTCAACCTAAATGATTAGAAGGGGAATAGGAGTTTTAGCCCTCAACAACAGCTATACCAGAAGCGCAGAGAGGTTACCTATGGCAGTGTGTATATCTTGTGGGTTTTTTTAGTCGTGGAATTAAAGCCCTTATGTGTGCCTTCTCTGAGATAGCTTGGGCCTGACACAATGAAGTAAAACATGTATGGCTTTGGATTCAATTATGTGTCTAAAGTCAAATCCTGAAGCATAGACCGTAGACAAGTGCTAAAAATGCTAAAATTAAATTCAGTGATTCAGCGGGGTCTATAGACAAACAACGTATTTTAAGTTGAAACATTACATTTTGAGCAACCACATCTAGAAATTTGAAGAAGCTCAAAATGCATTTAGCACTCGGAGTGTCCCTATACAGCCAGCTTTGCAAGGGTTGTTGACAAACGAAACTTGCAAGGTTCATGACCACTGGCGGAATTCTGCTGCCCAGAAAATAAATAAATGTACAGTCCAGTATCCCATACAGCCCCACCAATGAAGAATGTATATTAGGAATATTAAAGTGCCTGAACCAGCACTGAAGCTTGTTGGTGGTGAGCATAATGTGCTTGTGCACCGGTATGCAAATGTGCTCAGTTGATTTAAAGAGGACATTCAGCTATTATATGCATTACAGTGCATATGATGCCTGGAGTGTCCATTTAAGAAAAGACACTTAACTGACAGAAAACAATGATTTTAAAAAAAAACTCTTCTATGCTGGCACACAATCAAAATGTAGCTTAAGAATAGCTCTTTTTATGCATATTTGTACATATTTAATTTTTCAATTGAATGAATGCATTTCCAGCACCAGGAACCATTACTTGAATTGAATTGAGGTCCCTTTTTCAGTTGTTATTATGTTTGTTATTGCATACACATGTATATAATATTTGAGCATATTGTAACATGAGCAGTTGTAACATGAATATAAAGATAATCTGTACATGTGTGACAGTTGTATTTGTTTTATATCAATTTTACTTCATACCAAGCAGATCTGGGCATATTTGCTCCTGGTTTTAGCATAAATAGACCTAAGTATTCAATTACTTTCATCGGATTGACTGAAGAGGTTTGGTTTAACCTGCTTAGCCAGGCTGTGATTTTTAGTGTTCATTGTAAGGAGGTTCAGCGTTATGATTCATAATCATACCTAAATAAAACAAAACAAGATAAAGTTAGAAAATGTCCACAAGTGAGCCCCAACTAGTTGTCTTTTGTTTTATTAAGCCAACTTGAAAGTAAGCATGCAGCTTTTCTCTTTAACAGAGGTCTTGTGCATACTTTCTTTCTGGGAAGGAGGAGGATGGCAACTGGTTGGCTCGTAGGGCCTCTATTTATGTGATACATGGCAGTCAGTCTAGCCATTTTGATCCAACTATGTACGTAGTAATAGGGATGTCCCATCAAAAACTGCCATTGTTGCCGGTTATATTTTGGGTGAATTTCCCTGCTCAGTCTTTATGGCAATGCTGTGAAGGACTTTCATTAGTCAGAATGTCCAATTGATTAAGAATGAGTCATGGTATTGTTTACCACAGACAGTATGATGAGTAGTCAGAGTGTTTTTCTAAAAGATTGGGCTACTATAACAGAGCTAGAAAACATACAAACAGCTAATATGCAGCTAACTTAAAACACTATCTTATGACAAAAACTAGAACTGCTAAAAAAGAAAGCGGCACAATATTTTTAAAAATGTACTTTGAATCTGATACTAGTAAAAAAAAAATGATGAAAGTTAACCTTTTAAGGATTTTGGGCTAAAGAATACATAATGTACATGTTAAGTATGTATTATTTTGCCCACCATGGTTAACATATCACAGTTATGTACTTTGAACTGGAATATAAAGTGATCAAGTTTTGTAAAGGCTCTTGTCTATAAACGATGTCAGGCGTTATTATTATTATTTATTGTTTTATATAGCGCCATCAAATTCTGTAGCTCATTTAGTGGGGAACACTATTTTGTTCAATAAATGCTATTTTATTTTTGCAAAATAGCATTATTAGTCTCCATAGATAAAAAAAAAAAAGGGGGCGTGGTCTGACCTCTGAGGAAGATGGCTGCTTAGGCTTTGAGCTCCGCTATTCCTCTCCGCCTAAACCAGCTTTCAGTGTTCTCTTTTTGATTTTTTTCTGCTATGGGGAAGCACAATCGGCTCCCCGGGACTCCCCGGTCCCAACCTCCGAGAGACAAGGCTGCACTTACCTCGGTTCGGAAGTTTTTCCAGGGCTCTGCTGATCCCGAATCCGGAGACCCACATGCCAAGATGGCGCCTTCTCCCGCCAGTTCCCACGAGGACTGTGTGGACGACAACATTTCGGAGGCCTCTCATCCCGACGATCCAGCTCTGCGGCAGGTCCTGAAACTTTTGCCTACGAAAGAGGAAATGATACCGCTCATTGAACGGGCTACTCAGGGCATACGGGACACACTCTCCGAAATTCGTTCGGATGTCCGTCAACTGGGCGACCGTGTGGCAGCCACAGAGGAGGACACTTCTCGTATTATGGGTACGGTTGATTTGTTGTCGAAGCGAACGTCGTCCCATGCCGACCTTATCAGAATGCTCTCCCGGCGCTTGGAGGACCTGGATAATAGAGGCCGCAGGAACAACCTCCGGATCCGGGGGATTCCGGAGTCTGTCCCCCCGGAGGACATTGCTTCTACTCTCCAAACATTGTTTAATGAGATTCTACAAAGGCCGCCTGACGCTGTGGTTAAATTGGATAGAGCTCATCGGGCCCTCAGACCGCGAGGTGACCCTGGCGGCCCTCCGCGTGACATCATTTGCAGGCTACACGATTACCCGCTCAAGGAACAGATCATCCGTAAGTGCCGTTTTGCTTCCTCCATTAAGTGGCAGGACTCGCCTGTATCCGTCTATCCGGACTTGTCTCCGATCACGCTACATACCCGCCGGGTCCTGAAACCGGTTACTGCAGCTCTACGGGAGGCCTCCATCCCCTACCAATGGGGCTTCCCATTTGCGCTAATAGTGCGCAGGGACTCTGGCAACTACATCATCCGTCAGGCTGCTGATGTTCCTTCGTTTCTGGAGTCGCTGGGACTGCCTAAGATCTCCGTCCCCGACTGGGAAGACTCCTTCGAGCCTCCTCCTCCTCTCCGGGATTCATCGGCTGAATGGTCTCCTCGACCCCGGCGCCGCAAACGCCAGAAGACGCCTCCGTAGTAACTATGCAATATACTTACCTCTTTTTTCTTCGTCGCTTTATGATTTTTCGCTGTCGTCGTTTTGCGGACCTTTTTCTTTTTTCGGGAGTCTCTGAGGCACCTGCTTGTTGCCTAATGTTGATGCTGTGCCGCTCGGAACCTCGTCCATCCACCTCACTAGGGCGACTCGGCTGATCCTCCTATGCACATGTCGTTCACCTCGTCTCATCTGCCTGTCCGTGGCTCCCCCTCGACCATTCTGCGGACCCCATCTGGCTGCGGCATCGATGCCTTGGGACTTGCTTCTTGGGACATTGCGATGCTATTGCATATCCTTTATTGAACTACTGTCCTGGGTATTTATGTGTGCTATGGTATATTGTCTGGCCCGCTCCGTCGTGCCTCATATAATTGTGATTGTTACCTATTCATTTGATACCTGTGCGGGTGCCCGTGCTCCTTTTCTTCGCTTAGCCCAGGGGCTAAGCAGCTCGCAGGTCTTCCACATTTTCTACACTGTCGCCTTCGGGCGCTCCGTGTACACGACTCTTTTACACTTACACTTACACCTTATGACGACACCCCCCCCCCTTTTTGTTACACGCACACACACTGCATTGTTCAATTGCCCTTGTACGTTTTGGCGTCCCTGGCGCTATGTTTATTGTCCTGCAGTGTCTCTCTGTTACTGTTCCCCTAGACACTGATTGACACTGATTGCCAATTTCTTGCTTTAAGTTACCATATGGCGGAGAGGTGGCGGGCTCGTGCCTGGGCCTTTCTGTTCTTACTCACCAATATGTCTTATGTATGCTGTACTGTCTTACCGGATCTCCCCCACCAGAGCCCACCCTCCTGTCCTTCTAGGATGGGTTGTGGTTTTTTGACCGTTCGGCTGGTCCATTGGCTCACTATTGGATGCTTCGGCATCGGGCTGCTGTTTTGCCCTGTTATGTTCTTTTATGCATTTTGTTTTTTCCTTTGGTTTTTATGTTTTTTGGCGAGATTTCTGTCCGGTGGAGTGTATGATGTCTATTGCTGCGCTGTCTGTAGTATTGCCCATGGCCGTTGATTCACTTCGTATCACTTCCCTTAATGTTAGGGGTTTAAATAAACCACAGCAGCGCTCCAAACTGCTATATCTGTTACGATCATTGAAAACCCATGTTGCCTTTATTCAAGAAACCCATTTTCTGAGCACTAAGCAACCTAAATTGTCCAACCACCTCTACAATACTGCCTATTTTGCAAGCTCTCCCTCAACTAAGACCAAGGGGGTGGCGATACTGATTCATAAGACGGTCCCCTTTCACTGTTCTGATGTTTACAGGGACCCGGAGGGCAGATATTTGTTCCTGAAGGGGTTCCTAGGTACACACAAAATTACCTTTGCTAATGTATACGCCCCTAATAAGGACCAGGCCCCCTTTTTGGCGAAAGTTCTCTCTCAATTGGCCCCTTACCAGGAAGGCATCACTGTCTTCGGGGGGGACCTGAATATGGTCATGGATCCCAGATTGGATTGTTCCGCTGGTACATCCCACATACCTTACGCTAAAATTAAAAGGGTAAAGCGCTCACTACTATTTAACCAATTGGCAGACTCCTGGAGGTCTCAAAACCCTACTGCACGTGACTATACGTTTTATTCCCCGCCTCACAATAGGTATTCGCGGATTGACGCTCTCTATTTGTCACATCATCACCTCTCGTATTTACATTCCGCTTCTATTGGCACCTGCACTCTAGGGGATCACTCTCCTGTGCATTTGGTGTTACGCTTACCGCCCTCTCCCCCCAAACATTTTAATTGGCGTCTTAATGAAAATTTACTAAGTAATCCGCAGTATGTCGCAGACTTCACTGGCCACTTAACTCAGTTTTTTCGCGAAAATACTGTGGATGATACTCCGGTTCATACGCTTTGGGAGGCCCATAAGGCCGTCATAAGGGGTCGCTTCATCCAGCTGGGTGCCAGGTTGAAACGTGCTAGCCAGGCGTCAATGGTTGCTTTGTCGCGTCAAATTGCTGAACTCGAATTGCGCCATAAATCCACCATGGCCCCCGAGTTGATGGATCAGCTCGGGGTCTTGCGATCCCGGTTGTCCGATCTGCTCGACACTCGGGTTCGTAGGAATTTCCTTCTCACCCGAAGCAAGTTTTTTGAACTTGGGGACAAGCCGGGTAAGCTTTTGGCGCGTGCTTTGCGGGCTAAGCGCTCGGCCTCTCACATACATAAAATTCGGGATTCGTCTGGATCCCTTCATTACGAGTCTACGAAAATTGCTAACTGTTTTCATGTTTTTTATAGCGAATTATATAATCTCCCTTCGCCTCCGGGGCCCGGTAATGCTCGTGAGGAGCTTATTGATTCTTATCTGGCTAAGCACCTCCGTCGTCGGCTGTCCCAGGCCGATAGGCATGCTCTGGACGCACCCGTTACCCTCGATGAGATTTCGGCGGCGCTTAGGTCCCTCCCTAGGGGTAAATGCCCTGGCCCGGATGGCTTTACGCCTGTATATTATCGGAAGTTTCTCCCGGTTCTGGGCCCTCATATGGTGGCTCTCTTCTCCGCGTTAGCGAGAGGCGGCCCACTGGATCCCCACACTAATGCCGCCCATGTGACGGTCCTTCCTAAGCCCGGTAAGGACGCCGAACTGTGCGGCAGTTACAGACCCATCTCCCTCATAAAAACTGACCTGAAGATTCTGGCGAAGGTCCTGGCGATTCGGTTGCAGCCTTTTGTTCCGTCCCTCATTCACGGGGACCAGGTCGGCTTCGTTCCTTGGAGGGAGGCCAGGGACAACGTGATTAAAATTGTCAATCTTCTCACCTGGTCTCATCATCGCCGACTCCCCTTGCTGCTGGTGTCCATGGACGCGGAGAAGGCGTTTGATAGGGTCTCTTGGCCCTTTCTTTTTCGCCTTCTCTCCGCTGTGGGGCTCGGTCCGGGGTTTGTACGGATGGTGAGGGCTATGTACACTGACTCCTCGGCCTATGTCCGGGTCAATGGGACTTTATCGGAGAGGATTCCCCTGTCCAATGGTACCCGGCAGGGATGTCCCCTATCCCCGTTGTTGTTCATCATGATGTTAGAGCCCCTGGCTAATGCGCTTCGGGCTAACCCACTAGTCAAGGGCATACGGGTGGGGGACGAGGTTCATAAGTTGGCCATATACGCCGATGACATGATGTGTACGGTTACTGACCCTTTGGTTTCTATTCCACATATTGTCGCAGAATTGGACACCTTCCGTTCCCTCGCCAATTATAAAATTAACATCCAAAAATCGGAGGTTTTGGGTCTTTATGTTGACCCTGCCCACCGCACTCGGCTCTCCCGTGACCATCCTTTTCGCTGGGTTGACGGCTCCCTTACTTATCTGGGTGTCCAAATCACTGCCGACCCCTCGGACCTCTTCTCCCGGAACTACCTTCCTCTCTTTTCTAGTATCTCCGCTGACTTACTTCGGTGGTCATACACTCATGTTTCATGGTTCGGTAGAATGGGAGTCATTAAAATGAATGTTCTGCCGCGCCTTCTGTATCTCATCCAAGCCCTCCCTATTTTTGTGCCTCGTAGTTTCTTTAAGAGTTGCCGCAGGATCTTCGCCAGATATATTTGGTCTTCGGGAGCTCGTAGATTGGCCTTTCATCACCTGACCAGACCCAAGTTGGCTGGGGGAATGGGTCTACCCGATGTGGAGGGTTATTGGATTGCTTCACACTTAAGGAGGGTGGTGGAGTGGTCGCACGGTAGGGGGGGCCCCTGGCTTCCGATGGAGGCTGCTCTGTTCTCCCATCATATTTCGGCGATACCATGGCTGCCTTCTAAATTTGCAGTCCCGCTGTTTCGGGCACACCCCACAGTCGCGCCGACGCTTGGGGTCCTTAAACGCTTGCGGGACACTCATGCCCTGCTGGGCCCCCCTGGCCCTATGACCCCGATCTCTCATAATCCTGGGTTCCCCTTGCCTGGTGGAGGGGCGGCGTTTCGCCCATTCATGTCGCAGGGGGAAAAGATCCTCCGGGTCTCCAAGTTCTTGGGTGGTGGCAGGATACTCCCCTTGGAGCGTGTGCTTTCGGGCACTGCACCTACCTTTGGCCATAGATTTCTTTATCATCAGGTTAAACATTTTATTTTGTCCCTTTCCCCGCTTCCTTTGTTAGCTAGGTCTCTTACCCCTTTTGAGTCGCTTTGCGTCGGTGCGACCTTGCCTCCCCATCTACTCTCTACCATATACAAACTGTATATAGATACTCGTACCTCTACGAGGCCCTATTTTTTGGCTATGTGGGAGGGTGAGCTGGGCATCACTGTGGATGCAGAGGCTTGGGACTGTGCTATTGCCCTCACGCATAGCTGCTCCATCTCCAGTAGGCTCCAGGAGTCTGCCTATAAACTACTTACGCGCTGGTATAGGGTCCCCGTTGCACTCCATCTTTTCGCGGCTCACGTATCTCCCTTGTGCTGGAGGTGTGGCTTGGACAGGGGTACCTTTTGACACATTTGGTGGGATTGTTCATTAGTTAAGCCGTACTGGTCCATCATTCTCCGTGTGATACGCCATATAGAGCCCCCTGGTTTCTCCTTCGATCCGGCCTGTGTCCTTCTCCATATTCATGATGCCCCTGTTGGCTCCTATAAACGCTCTCTTACCATGCAACTGCTTAATGCTGCCAAGGTGGTTATACCCCGGTTTTGGAGGAAGGCTGAAACTCCGCCCGTTTCTGCCTCGCTGGCAAGGGTTGGTTTCATCCACCGGATGGAGGGGCTAGTTATGTCATCCAAGGGCTTGGATTATAAACATGAGCTGAAATGGCTTCCATGGCAGTCCCTTATCACCTCCTCTACCTTTCCTGCCCTGCTGACTAATTCTTCTGGGACGGTTTAGCCGACCAGCTGTCACCCATGATTGTTGCAGTGCCCCTTGCCCTGTGGTCCCTCCACGGGGGATGTGAGTGTCTTCTCCCTACAGGTTTTTTTGACGGTGCTCCACCGGACTGGTTTCCGCGATCCTCGCCTTTGGTTTTCTTTTCCTTATTTTGTTTTCGTTCGTTCCTCTGTTTTATCTCAGTTTATGGCGTGGCGATGCTGTACGCTATGGATCTTTTCTTTGCTACGTAGTCTTTCCATGTGATTGTCCCGATGTCGTCTCTCCACTGCTGACCGACTGTTTTTGCCACCTTTGTACACTGTGCTATGTACTCTTTACACGATTTGTGTAGTTTATATTGTGTCATGCTTGTACATGTATACCACACTGTCTGTTTTTTATTGGTGCTTAATAAACTGAGATTTACTTAAAAAAAAATAAAATAAAAACTACACACAGGTTATCTAGATTTCACTATTCACTGACTGACGCAAGCACAATAAGTCTTCCTGAATGATTAACTGAGATACATAGCATATATTCTATATAATAACAGCTGTGCAGATTAGCCCTTATTTACCCTTATTTTTTTCCTCCTTTGCTAATAGCAATGTTAAATTGATTTGAATAGTCAATTAAAATCTGTTCAGATTAAGATAGAAAATGCTTAGTATGTGGAAGTGACCCAGAGCCTGCTTTAATGATTATCATTTGCCTTTTTTAATTGCTTGTAGTCCTTGATATAGTCCTGTTTATAACAAATACATTGGTGCTTTCAGTGCATTATGAGATCTTAGAAAAATGTATTTTCAATGTTAATGTCAGGGTATGTGTATTTTTGTCCTGAGCAATGTGCAAACATGTTTGAAATCAATCACACTCTGTTACATGCACATCTCATTATGTTTATTTTTTTACTTTTATTAGGCCGTTCCCAACTTACAAATTTAGATCCTCCAAGACAAATCCCAGAAGGCTGTTATGATTGTGGTGATGGATTCTATGACCCAGTCAGACGAGTTGTAAATGACTATCAGAACAGATTCTTGAGAAATGCTGGTATGTATATAAGTTTATAATGCTCCCTAAACAAAGGGTTAAAAATATCTGATTTTGTTTTAACTATATTTGAGGGTGGTTAAGTTCATTATTTTTGCCCATGATAAGCCAGTTAGGGTGCTTGCATACTACATGTAGAAAACTAGGTGTCATCGATTAGTGGAAATAAATGACTCAAAGGGATCAGTAGGGGTAGAGGGTAAAGTAATGCATGTTAGCAGTGTATGAAACTGGTCATTCTGTTATGAAGGAAGAAGATCCTAAACATAAAAAATCACCATGTCGTCAATCTGTGCATGACCAAAAAAGGCTGTAATTGAATTACTATGCAGAACAGATTTCATTTTGAGTATGGTATGTATCACCATAACCACATAAAAAGCATTTTGAAATAAACATTCTATAGAATGCATAAGTTACTGGCATGTCTTCCTGCAAATTATTATACAGAGAAGAATATCATTATAGTTTAAATAAGGTTTGGTTTTACAAATACTGGCTCCTATGCGTTTTATAACCTCACCTCATGCAAGGCTAGCTAGCCCCACATCCGCACATGGCTAGCTCTACGTGGGGCAGGGTTAGAAACACATAGAACCAGGGCGAGCTCCAGTTAGCCTTAGGTAGATGGAGAGTAGGAGGTGGGGTGGGTGCGGCCAGTTATCCTCCCTCTGAAAGAGGAAAGAGGACACTGACCCGGAATCCCGGGGAAGGAGCGCGTCTCCCACAAACTCCAAGTCAAAATCAGAGAGTTTATACTTTTGATAACGTATTTTGTCGTTCTGTTTATGGATCACACATTCCCTGCTGTATATCACCAGGACTTGCCTCCCCAGGACTTGCGGAGCTCAAGCTAGACAAATGCCTTGGGACATTTTATACTTTTTGACTGTATTGAGCCTTACTACTTTAGTTGCCAGCAATTTTGTTATTTATTTTTCTAAATAAGGACCTATAGAGCACATACATTACCCTGGCATACTAGCCAAACATACACACCATTCTTAGACCATTCATAAATGTTTTAATGAACAATAAACCTTTATTATAGCACTAGTTGGCAAGAAAGTCATATCAGGGGTATAGGATAAAATTCAACCAACTTACAAATGTAAAACTTATCTATTCATAATTAACAGTGCCAAATGCCCTATCTGTTCTTGTGTTGGAGACCAATTATAAACATGCTAATAAAGCAAACTTAGTCTCCGCCCAATCCTATAGTCTAAATTCTACCTATAGCATGTAGCTTTTCCTAATAAAATTAGACATCTTCTTTACCAGTGGTACATTTCAGAGTTGCATATCTCTGGGACAATGTATAGCCACATAATAGAAAGTAGTTTACTTTGTTTAGAGGAGGGAACGCTGAATAATTCACCACTTTTCTAAAATTGTTATATTTCCCTGTTAAGCATGTGTTTTAAATGTGGATTAAACTGTGAGACTTTTATCTGCCGTACATGAGAGGGGACTTTAGACTGAATTTAATTGCAGGCCAGTTTGCTGCAATTATTCAATTGAACCTGGTTTCTGCAGCAAACCTTATTAGCCCCTCTCCTGACACTTTTCATCTTAGCAGGAACAATTCTCTGTGAACAGTCATTGCGCCACAGGCTGCACTTACCGAATCTGACGATTGATTCAAGAGCATGTTACATATAACTTGTCAAAGCCAAGAAAATTCTTAGTGATAGGAAGCAAGCATTAAACCCAACAGTATACTTTTATTGCAGGACCATAGAATAAGTACATTGCGGGCTGCTATGTTAGCAATAAAACACACAATTAAATTGGCCACTCATAATGAAAATTATCACTAAATATATGTCAACCCTTGAGACAAGTTGGTTAATAGACCTTGTGCATTAGCATTTGTGTTATCATATGCTGGGGTATTTTTTTGGCTTAAAAACATTTATCTGCTTGGTGAAGTTGTGGAAAGCCCCTTTGCGCGAAAACATAGTAATTTTGTGAGTGCCAAAAAACTCACAATGGGAGAATTAAAAAAAAAGTACAAAGAAACTGCAAAATGCATGCTTTGTCATACATATCAAGAAAGACTGTGAACCTTGAGTACATATCATTTGAAAAGGAGAACTGATCACATAGACATGATAGAAAAATTAAAACTTCATTAGTTTGAAGTTAGTCTGAAGAAGTAGGGTGAGTAGGACAAGATAATATACCCTGAAGTTCAAAGAGAGCGAGATGGTAATTTGCTGTCTCAAGCATGGAACATGAACAATAATGTTCTGGTTTCTGGTGGAAATGGCTAAGTGGGCCAACATATTGTAATCTGCTCTTACAGTCTATTTTGCAATAGTTATTTTGCTGCTTATGGTGAGAGTATATTTAGTCTTAGATATACACTATACAGGTTTACAGAATGAGCATCAGTATTATACATAATCCCATAAAAGAAAACAACAGTTTAAGTGGAGAGTGATCAATTTCTTGTCTGAAATTATGTTGCTGCTTCCTAATGTGTCTATTGGGAGATTTGGGGATTGTTAAAGGTGTCTGGTGTCTAAAAATGATAAGGACAGATTATATCTGCTACAAGTTATCTTGCTATAACGCCTGACACTCTTATAACATCACTTGATAGCTTTAGATGGCTTTCATCCAATTCTTCTGGTATGCAGAGAATATAATATCAAATGAGATAAGCGGCATGCTTTCTAAAAACAAAGGAACTTGTAATGATTAACAATATAGAGGGAACACCCAGCCACCCCATATCCTTGCATATGCTTTGAACTTTGTGTTTTTGCATTTGTTTTTAAGGTATCCTGTCCATGCCAGTAAGAACATTCAGCTAAACAGAATGTGTGTGACAATTCAGTAATAAATTGAAATTCTCCCTTCCTGTCTTAAAATATAATTACATAACACCTAATGCTTAATCTTTGTGCAATCATTAAACAAATATTTTTCTTTTTTATTATAAAACTACAATTTTTGTAAAAGCTTAATCTACTGTGCTTTTAACAGTTTCACTGAGAAGTAAAAAATAAATGAAAAAGATTGATGGCAGACACTTCTCCAAAACAGGCATACGTTTAGGCAAATATGCCATGAAACCTGCTTGTGGGACATATTAAAATATATTATTTATTTAAGCTTAAATAAACTTGCTATGTTTTTAGCTGCTAAGTACTCCAATAGATTTCTGTGTCCCTCATCAGAGGATGAAAGGGAGAGGTTTATTGCATTGTTCCATTTTAACCACTTGTGTTAAAATAAGGTTATACTAAATTGCTTGGGACTCCTAAATACCAAAGTCACCAATACTGTTGTAAGAAGATTTATGTATATAGTGGTATCGCTGTAAATCTGCACACTAAACATTGATAAATGTGGTCTATCAAGTGGTAGTCCTAAACATAAGAAGAATCTGCCACTCCTAGGAGAAACTCTTGTATGGCACAGGGCCATGAAGTAACGGAAGAATAAAAAAACAAAAAGTATGCAGTACGCAAAAGAAAATCAGGAAAGAATTTGGAATGACAGGGAACCCTTCCAGAACAGCTACTCTGTAGGGTGGGCAGGAAGGAGCAGGAAAACACCAAGGCTGCAGACCAGTCCATGACAGCATCTAAAGCAGATGGTAGGAAACATTCAGGAAGTCCTGTATAGCAGTGTCTTAGCAAGACAGGTTTAACAGAAGTTGCGCTGTGATCTGGGAGTGCCCCTGAAGGATGTCTATCACAGAAGAGTTCAGACGTGGCTTGTTTTCTCAGAACCGGGTAAATGGTTGTTGGTGTTAAAGGTCATAGGGAAGTCAATTCCTCATGAAAACAAAAGAATATTATTTTTTTCCTATGATGACTTCTGTTACCTGAATACATTTTGTGTCTTGATATGAACTGTTTTAAAAGGTTTTTGTGTTGACTCATGTCAGTAGGATCCATACTCCTGCAACATCACTATTCAATTTGAAATATATTTTTTTAAACTACTGTGGTGATACATATAGTCAGGGCTACCTTAAGAGATATTTGTGTGTGATTTAACTCATGAAAGATGAAAAAGAAAGGGCTAGTGTTGGTCTCGGTGATCTGTGTTATAAAACCTAAAATATATGTTTATGAAAACTAAGATATTAAACTTGCTATTCTCCTGTATGACACATTTTGGAATAGATATGTAACCTTCAGGTAGATGGGAGTATACCATAGGTAACACAAGTCACAACCAATAGATTGTTTTCAATATCCATTAATTCAAGTTGCTTTTGTAAGAAAACTTCAAAACTTTTGTCTTTGGTTCCATTGATTTCACAGACAAGCGAGGAGAGTCACAAAACTGGAAGTTATTTTCTTACATAAAATATTTTCAATCATATTAACTTATTTCCCAGAAATCGTACATAAAATGTTTGCCCGTACATGTCAAATGACATAATAATAATTAATAATAAAAAAAAATAAAAGGCATTCACCTCCCTACAGAAACATGGCTCAGCAGACTCAAATTGACAGACAGTGGCAACCAGATGCATAATGTAGAGAAGGCCCCGGTTGTAAGCTTACAATTTATTTCACTAAAATTGTGTTTTTGTGGGAAAGGGGATGCCAGTAGTGTACCTAGCGGGGGGGGGCAGTTTCCGCCCCGATGTCACTCATCAATAATGTCCGCCGCTACAGTAGCAGGCTCGGTTGGGGAGATCAAGGATCTTCCTCTAACCGGTTTACAGCTAATCTAGTTTACAGCTAATCTTACAGCTAGTCTGTTAATGCAGACCTCCGACCCTGCTCCCGTGTGATGCGCGAGGCAACTGATGCTGTGTGTCGGGATTTGCTGTCATATCCCAGTACACAACACTAAAGTCGCGCCCACCGCCTTCCGCGCTCACTGCACTGGAAGGAGACAGATGAAGAAGAGCCAAGAGGAAGAACAAAGAGGAGGAAAAGTGACAGTGACAGAGAAAAGGTATACTATACCAGACATTACATGAATATGAGTAAATGAATGAGTGAATGAATGTTTGTGAATAAATGTTTGTGAATGAGTGTGTGTGTGATAGCATGGGTGTGTAAGTGGAGGGGTAGCATTGCATAGGGAGGCTGTAATCTCACTTTTACCATGCCTTGGTTCCAGCATGTACTGGCTGCCTGGGCATGATAGGAGTGTGATTGCTGTTAGCAATCATATATAATATTGTTGATTTTTTTGTGAATTTTGGTGTGTTAACCGCACTTGTATTAAAAGTAAGTAACACACCAAAATTGGACAGAAAAATTCGATCACAATATTAATGTATGTATATACAGGCAACCAGTACATGCTAGAACCTGGGCATGATAGAAATGGACATGATAGAAGTGTGATTGCTGTTAAACAATCACACTCCTGTCATGCTAAGTCAGCCAGTACATGCTGGAACCTGGGTATGCCTGGACATGTGTGACGGAACCCTCCATCACTGGGGCCACTGGAGAGGCTTGAAAGCTAGCTCTCATGTCTCTCCAGTGGCCCCAGTGATGGAGGGTTTCGTCACAATATGATTTTCGGTTTTGGTCCATAATTTTCATTTCGGTGCATACTAAGCACCTACTATATACTAAGCCAAACACTGAAGTGGTAGGCCTACACCACATCAATGTTTGGCTTAGTATATAGTGATAGGGGTTATGCTGCATTATTGTCAATGTGTGGCTCAATGTATAGTGATAGGGATTACTCTGTCCCACCGGCAATGTCTGCCTCAGTATATAATGATAACAGTTATGGTGTATGTGACGGAAGCCTCCATCACTGGGACCACTGGAGAGGCCTGACTGCCAGCCTCCTCCCTATTGACTATGGGCCCTGGGTTTGAAAAGGCTTCTCTGGCTACCCCCATCAGTATATCATGTCATCACTGGCTGAAGGAATTATCTCCAGCAGACAGCCAGGATCAGCAACCAGGGAGTGACCGCCATTGTTTTAATTTAATATGAGACCCCTCCAACCCATGGTGCATTATTATGTTGTGTAAATCAGTCCCCCCCATTGTATTGTTAATCCCGTTACTGCCCCTGTTGTCTCTGGGAGGCATATTAAGGGGCGTTAGTATCACAATGTGTGTTTTGCTGGATATATCCAGCCCTGTGTGTGAGAAATAAATCAGTCTTTATTTTGGTTTTACCCTACACTGAGTCTCGGCTAGTGACTGGGGAACTGGGGGAAGTGTGTTGTCCCAGGCTAAGGGAGCACAAGTCAGCGGAGGTAGTCGGTCGGACTAGCCAGATCCGTGACTGTGTACCACCGTCAATGTTTGCCTCAGTATATAATTAGGAATGCACCGATATATCAGTGGCTGAAATATATCGGCCAAAAAGGGCATTATCGGCAAAATGCAGAAATTAAAAAAATATGGCCGAAAATAATTGTCCGTGGGGCCCAGGTTGCTTACCGGTGCATTGGTCAAACACACAGTGCGAGCAGCGTCTCTCGTACCAGCCAGGAAATGCAAGAACCCAGCAGAGTCATGTGAATGCAAGTCCGATCCTTCTTCCCCTGGGGCGGGACAAGAGAAGTTACTCGCGCAGTAATACACAGAGGGAAGCAGCTGGGCCCCTGCAGAAGTCTGCAAGTGAGAGCTCTGCAATTCAGGTAAGGGAGTGAGGGAGGGTTTATGCGTGATTAAGGGAATGAATGAGCGAATTAATGTTTGTGAATGAGTGTGTGTGTGATAACATGGATGTGTAAGTGTGGTCAGCACTCCAGGTCTTTAAATTGACAATTTCATTTTATTCAAAGTCAAGTAAATGGAAAAAAAATGAAATTGTCAATTTAAAGACCTGGAGTGCTGACCATCTTTTGAAAGTGTTTTGTATGGAAACTGCTGGTTACTAGCACCGGGCTTGGAATATTTGGAATGGTGTGCAATGGACTCTGTGAGTATATATATAAAATATATATATATATATATATAATATATATATAAATATATATATATATAAATGTTATTGAATTTTTTGTTTACTTAATTACTTAATTTTAATAAAAGTTTATTTTATTTTTATTTTGTTAAAGGTGTGTGGGGGGTTCATTTTCGGTTTTCTAGGTACGCCCCTGGTGGATGCATTTTGTTTTTTTATTGTGCCATTTGACCTGTACAGGCAGACATATTATGTATAATTCTGGTGGCAGAGTAGCTCACCTGTAATAGTTCTAAATGGAACCTAATATGTGTTAATGTACAATAATAAAAGAGGAGAGGAAATTGTAGGGAGAAGGGATGTCCTTAAATGTGACTTGTTCCCCATATAGCACATTAACTTTTTTTTAACGTTTTGTGCAGTAAAGATATAAAATGTACAAATAAACTATTTAGTAAATACAATGTGGTTAATAGATAGTAAAGCAGTGACTATGATTCCATTATGAAAAACTTTTCTTGATAGTAACTAAATTTATTGTGTATTTTGTATGTTTAGTTGACATGTTGACAAAGTGAGTATATTGTAATTGTGGACAGAATTTCATTAATATAATCTGTTCAAATCCCATTTGTTTTTGTATTTATAAGTGTAAAGATGTGTGCCAAGATAATGTAGCTGCATTTACATAGGGAAATTGTTGCTATTGGAAGAATAGTAATTATATTCATACATTTGCGATCACTAATCAATACTTATGTTTAATTGCATCTTTAATATTGATGCAGTTTCCTTTTATAGTTTAGTCCCGGTGTTATGGGGCACAGAGTAAGAAGTGCAGAGTGCTAGAGGCTGGAGGCAGCTGCGCTAAGAAGCACATACATTTGTGATTCAAATTGTTGGCTGCACAGCCAGGTAGTGTGAAAAGGATAGTCAAGTGGCTGTTAAGTCCATTGCTGCCAATTACTAACAATCAGGGAGGGGCTTTAAGTCTTGTTCAGTATAATAATCCCAGTTTGTCTTGTTTCATGGGTTACTGTTGAAGAGGTTGCAGCTGCAGATTCGAATAGATTCAGAACTGCCTTAATTATGAAGCAATCGTTCCTTTCAGCTTGGAAATATTATATACAGAGTGTAACTCTTTATTTTCTGGCATACATATGGGTTACTATTTTCCTGAAGTATGCATACTTAAATATGTGAAAAACAACATTCCTCTCCCTCGCAAAATGTGATTCATAATGCCATTTCAATAATGTTTTGGATTGTAATTATTAGTCAAATCAGTTCATCTAATTGTACTAATTGTAAGTGCTGTATGAATGTTATCAGGGAGTATAACGGTATATTAGTAGTAGTCTCAGATAAATGTTGTTAACTTTGCCTTTTTTTTAAATCTAGATGATGATGAACATGAGTGGATTATTCAGACATGTCGGAAAGGATGGGATGAAATCACTGGATATCAATCAAAACACCCACGATCCCAGACATGAGACCTTGTAGAATCTCACCTGTTCAGTAAAGAAGCATCGACAACAATCTAGCTTCAATAATTCTGTAGCCATACATACAAGAATAAAAAATCCGTCAAACTGTTTAATGTTCCACTCCTCCATCTCCAAAGGGATATACCTTTCTGCTTTTACTCTACTTTCTGCATTTTTCCATTCCTTGCTTTGTCTTTAGGACATCATAGTTTTATTTATAGTGCTAATGTTTATAGATGGGTAAGAGTTTTGAGATAAATATTATATTCACTGGTGTTGTGATGATTTACTTTATCTTAAAAGATGCAGGAAGCAAGGTTTATGTAATTTCAACACCATTTTTAATCTGGCCAACGTCATGCATATGTTTAACAAACCGAGACCTGAAAGAATTCAGTAATACCTTTTTAAAATGTAAAGCAACTTATGAAGTGTAGCCATTGTAATATGTTCATCACCTTGGGATTTTCTGATGATGCTTTACATTAAAAAATACTGAATTGTTATCAATATATTTCCTCACAGAAAAGAACTTTTGGTGACCTCATGAAGCCTATCTTGGAACTTTATCAATTGAGCAGCAATAATCCTAATTCTTTTTAATGATATATGTGCACTTGTAATCTTTCCTGAGGCTAGTAATTCTATTGATTATATATATATATATATATATATATATATATAAAATCTTTTCATTTGTTATTTGTAAATCGTATTTTATTTTATTTTACAAAGATGTACACGAAGGATTTAACATACAAGTCCACAATGATACAATGTACATGAGCATGTAAAGCCCTCATTGCCACTAACTGTAAACCTTGTAAACACATGAATTTCTCAGGCTAGCTCCCCTAGTATGTCACATCCTTTGAGTGAGAAGGTAGAAGTGAAGAGTAAGATAGCAAACATCCTTGAAATAAGTGGGAAAAGATTTAAGGAAGAGAGAAATGGGGGGACCCCCAAACAGATGTGGGCTGGGAGGAGGGGAGTACACCACCGAGACCCAACTCCAGCAACCAGGAGCTCTAGATGCTCAACCTATTCCCATGTCCTCACTTCACTGATGTATTAAACGCCCGTGATCCTGTGAACTCCATCCACCCAAACCAGGTGGCGACGTATGAGGTCATTTGAACTGAGGCAGACTTGATTAGTGTTTCCATTACCCTGATCTTTTTATGGAATCTTAGGATGAATTTCAGTTTTCTATGAAGTAAGCTGAACTGATTGTTTTAAGTGTGCATGCATATCCCTCGTACATCCTAGTAAAGAGCCAAGACAAGCTAATTTTAATGTGTGATTATTATTAGTTGTTGGAACTTTAAGACCATGTGATTTCACCATGAAGTTTGTTCACATTATCAAACTAGCAGTTATTTATAAAAAAATAACAGTTTAGATAGAAGATCCAGCTCCACAAATAAGGGTTAAAAATTCAAACTTTAATTAGACCAGTTAAAACCATGATTAAGAACCGTAAGGTTTGAAGCGTTGGCGTATTTCTTCTCAATCACTTGAGCACATCTCTCTTTTTTTTCTCTTTTTTTGTCTATCATGTTTTAACTGGTCGTATTTCTTCTCAATCACTTGAGCACATCTCTCTTTTTTTTCTCTTTTTTTGTCTATCATGTTTTAACTGGTCTAATTAAAGTTTGAATTTTTAACCCTTATTTGTGGAGCTGGATCTTCTATCTAAACTGTTATTTGGATTAACCGAGGATATGGCTCGGCCTTCTATCCCGTGCTCCCTGCAATTTGAAGCGTCTCTGCAAAACATCTAAATGGTGAGCTGGAGTTATCTTTGTTTTTTGTTACATTTATTTATAAAAAAAACAAGAGTGGAAAATGCATTTGTCATTTAAATTCCGGTTTATTTCTAATAAGCAAGATTGTATTTACATCAGGCATTTGAGAAGAATAATAAATGCTGATTAAAAATTTTCTTTATAAGGGAAAACATTTCATATTTATTGTCTGTCCCTGACTGAACATTCTTTTTGAAAACTTCTTGTTGCTGTCTAAGCTATGCCTTGCTAAAGAAATATCATGTCTCTTCTTCAACAAGTCTGCCCTTTCTGTCACTTTAACGTTTTAGGTAATTAATTTTGTCTTTTGTTATATTAATGAAACATTTTTGTTGTCTTTGTTATAATGCACTAAACAATGGATATCAATTGCTGAACCAAGAAATAGCAATACCAAATGCAATTTGGAAGCATGTGTAAGTGTATTTATTCCAATACAATAGAAAATCTACACAGAAAACAAGCATCGTGCACTCTTTCTAAGACAGCAAATTAAGATATCCCAAAGGTTTCCTTGTATAGATCTCAAAATGATGCAAAAACGTTGACATGAAAGTCTGGTTTAGTGATCAATGGAAGGTACATAGCACCTGCTTTGGCGAATTCTTTTTGCTTTTACAAAGCAAGTTAAAGCCTCAAAAGTACTAAAATATTACTTTTGAGACTTCTAAAACTGTGTTATGGCAGAGCATCCAGAGAACAGGCTAGCTTTACAAGTCCAGGCCAGGATTTTCACACAGGTGCGGTTGGCCGAATCATGTTTAAAAAGGTCCAGGCTGGTCTCTCTTTTATCTAAATGAAGAGAACTTAGTAACTACAAGCTGCTGCATTGTATTCTGTTGGGCCACAGCATTTGTGTTAAGGGGAAGTCAAGAAGCCCCCAACATTAGAGAGGGAAGCTAGTGTTTAATGCTCAGAGCAATAAAGAATATCAAAACACTTTTGGTTACCCTAGAAGACAATGGTTCTTAAGGAACCACTGACAAAAACATCTCTAAAGGACATTTGTCACTATAGATTTGAAAATACAAAATACTCATACTCATGTTTCGGCAAGTTTGTGATAACAGTAGGTTATTAAGTCAATGAGCATTTCTGTAAAATAAAATTTAATTTTTTGTAACGTGCGGATATTTGGTTGAGTGTTTTCAAAAAATGCACTCACACATTTGTAAAGGAACTAAGTTTTTTTTATTTGTATATGTTTTTACGCACAGTGTATGCAACTGATTGCTTTGATTGATGCTAGTAACCAGTTTTGCTGCTAGTTGGGTACATTTCTACCCCTTCAATACCCTATAGATGTACAGGTACAACAGGTAAAAGGTGTGACAAGATTACCTTAAATCCTGTCTCCCTGCTGCTGCATGAGCTATCAGGCTGTTTATGGACAGCCTGTATTCAACCTGTCAACAGACGCCAGCATCGCTGGCTTCCTGCTAACAGTTTGTATGTAATGAACCTTGGAGGGTTGCTTGCTAATCACAGTGTCATCGGTGCATGGGCAATCGGGGGAAAGAGAGTGAGAAAACCCATTCTATCCAAAAGAAAAAAGTTTGTTTTTTTCTTAAATATAAATAAAAATGAAAAATACAGTGAGCCCATCTTGGATAATATTGCATTGAAAAAAAAATGTAATTAACCCCTTAAGGACAACGGGCGGTCCCTAAACCCATTGATAACAATGCATTTTGAGCCCGTACATATACAGGCTTTGTCATTAAGGGGTTAAAAAAGCACTTACATCCAATTGCCCTATCACTACATGTAAATATCATAACCCATCACCCATGTTCACTACCCGCAAACCCCTTAAGCAGTTAAAATACTAGCCTATAGGGCAGGGGTAGGCAATCTTCGGCTCTCCAGATGTTGTGAACTACATTTCCATTGATGCTTTGCCAGCATTATGACTGTAAGAGCATTATGGGAGATGTAGTCCACAACATCAGGAGAGCCGAAGATTGCCTACCCCTGCTATATGGTAATGTGTAAGGGGGGTGTGGTCCTCTGGAACATAACAAAATATGTATGTGGGGTAGGTCTGTAATTAGGGAATCTGGTCCTTATTCATTAGTGGCACCTACTGTCTAGAAGAAAACACATATTAGTATAGAGTTTTTATACATAGTACCACTCACAATTATTATTTAATGCATGTTTCTATGGTCGGAAATGAAAGCACTATTTTCATCTGGGAAAAAAGGATGTATAAGTTGTGTAGGTAAATCAAACACAGAAAAGGGGGATCTTAATTAACCCCACATACGGTTAAAATTGCAAAAAAGTATTGTGCTTATGGCACTAAAAAGCTTTAGTGATAATAGAGATTTATTTTGAATGTTCAGCATATGATTCATTGAATATTATCTTGCAAGGAAATGTATACAAATAATAATATATTATGTATCTGAATAATTTATTGCTATATCGCCATGTGAACAGCCAACCATGATACATTCAAATAGAATCCAATGTCATCCATATAAGTGCCAGCACTTTCATTCAACGTAACTTTATTTAATACACAAATAAGACATTTTACATTTCACAACATTCAAAGTATATATACATATATATAACAAAACCGACATTTGCTTAAAAAAAAGTGCTTACACATTTTATAAATAAATAGTACATTTTAAGTATTTTTTATTTCATTGTTAAACAAGATATATTTAACTGAAATACACAGAACAATTCTGCTTAACAATGTTTTGATGAAAATGTTCTTATTTTTTGTGAGGGCCCAGTCAACCAATGGGCCGAATTTGATGTCTTTTTACCTGTGTTCATGAGTGGACATTGTGATAGCTGGTCAAGGAAGAACTGAAATAGTGTAGCCTATACTCTAAACTATAGCTGACTGAATCATAGTAATCATTGGATTATTAATACATTTACCCATTTAACCTCAAATCCAAAACATGTGTTTACATTTTTTAGCGCTCATTTTCTTTTGTCGTGCCAATGATGGAGACATTAATGTTTTGCTTCACCGGTTACAAGGTAAAAAAGCCAAAATCTCGAAACAAACCAGCTTTTTAGGATATATTCATATAAGCATCCCCAATTATTTTTGAAAAGGCGTAACTAATCTTTACGTCATATTTCATTTTTTCCCATTACTGTGTGGGTTCCTTTCTTTTTTTCCTTTTGTATACCAGTAATGGTAGTGCTGTAAAGCTTACGTCTTTGGCAGTTTGTGATACTAGTAGTCATGCAACAAGATTTAGAGCCACGTATAATTTCAAGACCTTATACATTCCATTTGCATATGAAAAAGGGATCCCTGAAGTACTGATAGCTTATGTGAGTTTTAATCATGCACTATGAATATGCTGATACGCTAAAGTTAACACAAATTACTAAGGACATCTCTAGGTTTTCTGAAGGACACCTAAAGTTAGGCTTATTGTAAGCAAATACCTGTCCTAAAATGTAAACCCCTCAATCTTAATGCTTGGTAATAATATCCAAGAATATACATAGGTCCACAAGAATGATATCAGCAATGTTGTTACTTATTAAGCATGTCAAAAGTGGTGGTTCCTTCTTGTTACCTTATTGTGGTGCTATATCACATAGAATGCTACTGAATGAATCTACCTGAACAGTAGCACTACATTAAGCCTCTTTTACTTTTTGTATATTGTGCTAATCCTTCCACAATGCATTGGTGCCTCATCAGATGCGTTCAGAAGATGGAGTAAGGTAGAAACTTTGTAATAAAATACTTCACTCCATCACTGCTTTCTAACTTCTTTTGTAAGACTGAAGCAAACAATGCATTGGTCATTTTAATTAGCGTTAGTGTTTACATTCGAGCAAGGATATCAATGCAAATCAAAAGTATTCCTCGTATAAGCAATGGTACAATATTATTTTTATCAAATACAGAAATTAGGGTTTTACTGAGAAGATGTGCCAGATCAAGAGGTCACAAACTAAAGCAATCAGATTGCAATGAAGTATAGCAAAACCTTACTTTAATGAAATTGAGTTTCAGAGAGAGCTTTCTCTGGGAATTATTTAACTTATTTTCGGATGCAACTACATTTCAAGTACCTAGAAGCAAAGGAAAAAGACATAAATTTGCTCCAATTAAGGTGTTACCTATTTTATTATGCAAAATAAGTCAACGTTTTGATCTGGTAGAGATGCACCGACAACACCCTATTAGAGATGGATATTAAGTATTGTAGAAACTTTGATGGGAAGGTCATTTAAAGGTCATGGGAAGTCATTTAAAGAAACATCAAAATTAATAGTACCTATGTTTAAAAATATTTTAACATTTTAATATTAGTGCTGCGTACAACTCATCACCCATTTAGTATTAAAAATGCATTATTTTGTACATCTGGTAAATTAAAGTTGATGAAGCAAATACGTTCGCACATTTTGAAAGTGAGTTGATGTTTAGCCAGTACTAAATTATTCAGTTTTGTGGGAATCGTATATTCTGTTTGTGAAAAGGGGGATATGGTATAATGTTTCATTGCTTCCCAAAGTGTACCTTTTGCATATGCAGTTTCCTTGATGGCTGAATGTTTACGTGCTTTTTCCAGGGCCCAACATTTTTTTTCTTTGTAAGAGTGTTTAACCTTTAAACTCCTCAGTATCATTATACACTGTCAAGGTAAACCCCAGTAAGCTTCTGACTTGGCCCTGCATACTGCATTAGCTATATATATACACTATATAGGGGCAGTTCGGTCCGTCCTGCACTTCCGTCCTCACTTGTGATTTCAAAGAGTGGAAATGTGCAACTCTCCTTCAAACTCCATCCTCAGTAAATAGACTACGTATGGTGAGACACAGTAAACAGGAAAACCGCCACTACCTGTTAAGGTTTTGGAAAGCGTTCAAATTTACAAAATGTGTAATTCAGTTTGGTTAGGTAGTTGGATTTTATGCCCAAAATAAATAATGGCCCAATTATTTTGCTTTTTTCTTTTCACGTTTGTAGGTGTGATTCACTAATGCATTACCATTTGCATTACTTAGTGTAGGGTGACTCATAAAGCATAACAGCATTCTTCAGCTTTGGGATGGGTGGTCTATACATTAGTTACGATAGGAAGGAGGGGTCTAATGCTATGAAATAAGTGAGTTCCAACTTAAATAAAGGGTGTCAAACTCTAGAACTCAAAGGACACAACAGACCAAGATCTCAGTGTTTCCTTGCTTTCAGTGTAAGCAATGTATACAGTACCAATCATTTTGATTGAGCTGCCAATGCTCTAGCAGAATATCCAGAATATCTGGCCTGCTTGTAGCCCTTGAAGGCCAGGCTTTTAACATCATGCATGTGCATCATTCCATGATCTGAAAGCTGAACAATACCTTTTAATGAAGCTCCTAACTAATATGTAGAGACTACGAGCTACAAAGAAATCTGCATAAAAGACATGTTTAGAAACCAAATCTGTGCTCACAATTTTTCTCTCTACCGTTTGCGTTTATCTTTGTACAATTATTCTGAATTATTCAATTCTTCAAGCTGGAAGAGTGCATTCATTTACGTGTCTTTTACAAAAAAGTGTTTATTTCCACTGCGTTCTTGTGTCATAGAGTCTTTGCTTTGCATCACCAGTTAGGTAAACTGGGCAACTTCCTAGAGGTGCTAATTGTGAATGGTGCTGCAGCTGCCTGTATATGGTTGGCAATGCTGGTGAAAGCTTTCTTTTTTTCTTAAGATGTCCTGCTTGTGCTGTCCAACCCAATCACTAGCTTCCTATTGGGACAAATAGCAGGTTAAATTGGGAGTTTGGTGTGGGGCACATATGATGTCCTAGGTTTCTGGACAAGAATAGCCTCCGCCTTGCTTTATATTGCATTGTCTTTTATTAAAGAAAAATAGGTTTAGGGTAAATACATTCATTTATTATTGTCTTCACTTCTATACAAATTTACTGAATATTTTTGATAGAATCTCTTTTTAAAAATGAGACTCCTAATATTTGCATAATTGAATATTCACCAACAGTTTGTTTACATCTGCAATCACCGGCACTAAACAAGTGACGGGGAAATGAAATGGTTAGGCTGTTGATTCTCGTTGCAATCATTCGCCATTGACACACTTATGTCACCTTGTCTGCACAACTATACGACATGATTAGGCGGTGTTTTTAGATAATTACTGTATTACTTTGGCTCGTGATCTGCAGTTCAACTGTAATGCTTGTATGTTACTGTATTAACAGTAGTGCTAAATCCTATTAAAGGGGAGACATAATACAACTTTTCATGTTGCTTTGTGGGTGTTTTACCATTTTGGTTGATAGATGGTTGATAAAGGAGAATGAGCTAATCCCAAAAGAATGCAACATAGATAAACCATAGAGATGTCTCATTCAGAAGGTATATCTTAGTGATGCAATGCTTCTCTATAGTGTTTTAATTGTTGTATTGCAATGTAGCATCCCCTACCCAATGTAGTGAGGTACAAATACAGAACAGGCCTGTGTTTGATTGCTAAATTATAAAAGGATGAACGGTCAGAAATTGGAAGTATATATTTGACATGACATTTGACATGACACCCCCTGACCTTTGTGAAACTAAAAGACATTTTAGACCAGGGTTGTGGATTTAAGAACATAACTTAGGCATTTACATATGTAACAACACCTTTTATTATTTAACATTTAATTTTCAGCACAAGCTTTGTCCCATCCATCTTTGTGAATATTTGGTAAGTTTAGGTGTTTGTAAATTGTGTTCTGTCCACAAGACAAAAGAAAATATACTAAATATTGTTCAGTGATATGAAGTAGGGTTTGTAACATTTTAAACTTGAAATTGCACCTGCTGTGTTTCATCGGGCTGAAAGAAATTTACCTTTACCTTTACACTCTTTCATTTGTGGGCTTCAAATGTTCTCAATAAATTATCAAAATAGTAAATATAAGGAGGTATCTCTGCACCACCCAGCCAATATAAGCCACCTCTAAAAAAAACCCCAATATACAACAGTTGCCAGAAATATTGTACTAAACAGCAAGATGTGTATATTTGCAATATAAAGCTTTGCTTTACTAATAAAACCAACAATGGTAAGAGCTTTTATGTATTTCCAATGTCACTTAATAAAGCTGTTTTATATTCTTTTCAATTGTAACAAAAATATCCACTGCAGTGATTTCTTTTGTGCTTTTGGCTAACATAAGCCCACATTGTTTCATGTTTCCTGTCAATTCATCTGTTGCTGTACCTATAATCCCTGTGGCGTTCAGTAGACATGGGTGGCGACACGGAAATAAGAGCACATAAATGTCACAATATTCCTCCTCAACGTATGGGGATCCATAGCCAAAAAGGACGAAAGACAAAATTCTGTATTTACAGTGGTAGATATTACACTTACAGGTTGTCATGCAACCCAGTAAAGATTTACACTATTGGGACTATAAAGCCCCAATACAGACAGTCTGTAATTTCAAGTATTTGCACTCCTTACTGATCAATTACAAAAAAGTCATGAGGTGGATAAGATTGAATATAAATTAGCAATATGGCTATGGAAGGGAGGGATAAGGGTTTAATGATTCTTATAGTTGACTAATTTCATAGATTCTTTTTATGGATTTTAATCAAAATAGCGGTCAATGGTTATGGAAGAATGCACCGGTACAGGTATTTTTTTTTTTTATAAAGAGGTAAAGAGGGGCTGCAAGCTCAGGCACACCAGAGTCCTGATTCCAACTCAACAGTTAAAACAGTATCGTTCAGTATATACAGAACAGAAAGTACACTACAACACATAAGATTCACTCGCAAATCTATTAATCTGAAAATTTGGTGATAGACAATATAAAGCATGTAAGAACAATTTCTTGAAACAAATTGTGAGTTCTTGTGGTTGACCAAAACTTCGATGTAGGCACATATGCAGTTTGTATTCTAGCATTTCACATTCTGTGAAAGGCTAAGCAATGCAAATAGGAAATCGAATGCACATTTATGGGAGGATTGTGACTTTATATGTAAACTGTGTCTTGCTATTCAGTGCAACATCCAGACCGTATTAGTGTTTTGGTGTCTGACATTTTCATTGGCACATGAATTTGTTTTCAGGATGAATGCTGTGGGACAAAAATAGCTCTTGGAGAATATGCATTACCGAATGCAAGCTCAGTCATTGTGTTAATGTCACTATTTCAGAATCCAGAGAAGCTTCTTATTGTGAAGAATACCCAGCATCCCTACCACAAATCAGGAACATTGCTGCATGGACGAAAAGAATGGTAAACGGGAATATCTATTTTCTGACAGCCTGTATGTTGTGCGCCCATCTGTGTTTGTTTATAGTCCCGACATGAAGGGCAAGATGTTCTTGGTCAGTACTGAAAAAGGATGACCTGCCAGAAGAAAAGGGTACAATTAACTAAAAAACAATTTGAATAAATTCAATATGAATGTCTATTCAGCCATAGTTTTAAGTGAAGGTAGCAGACTCATTTATTTTAAATACCGTATTGGCTCGGATATAGGCCGTCCCCGTATATAGGCCGCACCCTAAAAACAAAACTTTTTCTTTAAAAAAGCACCAAAAAAACATGCTGCCACTCCTGTCTC
>VKOC01049703.1:0-55378 GCA_009364415.1 Spea multiplicata
TCATTATATAAATGTAAGCGTTGTTGATTGCTAAATGCTCAGTGTAGGAGTAGGTTTTGAAATAGTAGTAATAGTAGTTGTAGCTTCCCTTTGAAATCCAAGTCTGTATGTAAGATAATATAATATACCTGCCCACTGATGCAAGTAGCACTTGGAAGTTTGTGGGAAAGGAGATGGATGATTGGGAGAAGGTTGAAGTCATAGGTGTAGCTTAATCAACTACTACTCTATCCTCTAAAGATGATTTCATTATAGGAAGTGATGGTTGGTTGATGTTACAGAATTATAAAAACATAGTGTCCACAAAGAAATGTGAAATGTCAGTAGGACTTTCAACAAGTCACTTGAGTTGACATATGAACACCTAAGATATGACATATGGTAGAAAGGGATCTGCAATATCACATTTCAACAAACTTTGATTCACACGCTAAATACAGCACAAACACTACACATGCCCTACAAATACACACCATATTAACACATTCCAGAAACATACATTGCTAAAACATTTTCCCAAATTCCTGTTTATCCTGATTAAAGCAAACGTTAGGCTTGTCAACTTTTAGTGCAAAAGACCTATAAAAATGTCACTGATATCTAGTATAATTGTTCATTTATTATAGCCCTGTAATATGCAGGTACAAATAGTTTCCACTAGTATAAGTTCAGTTCAAAGTAAACTTGCTCTCCACTGTCTAAAGGCGAATGCCAGAGGTGCTATATTAATGCTTGTAAATTTGCTTGGGTCTTGAAACTGACACTTCAAAACTGTTTCTGTCAGTTTTGTTGCTCAGTGTGGAAGGTGACCTGATGAAGATCAGTATCTTGGGGTACGGGGGGGTATGATACATCTTGGAACTAAAATGATGAATTTGAGTTTAGTGGATAATCAACTAATGTGGAATTTATTAGATCCTTCTGATGAATAAGTGTGTCCCTGCAGTACTAGTGTTGAAAGGCCCTCAGTGTTGTGTTTGCATGATCAAGTAACAATGTTTTCAATTTATGTTTTTACATACCTAAGGGAAATTATGTACTACTTAAGAACTTTGATTTCGTACCGACTGAACTCATTTCTCTAATTTTGTGACCTTTAAAAGTCGGATTTGCTCTTCATTTGATTTATTGCTACAGTACAAATGGAAGCAAATGTCTACCCAACTGGGATCAATCTGGTTTTCATTTAAATCTTAAGCTTTCTATTCTTTATGCATGTTTAACTTAGTTGAGAGTCATTTTACACAGTGATTCTAGATGTAGAAAATGTGAAGTAAATTTAGTCATACCCTATATGACCCTAAAACACAGTGATTCTATATAATTATCAATAATAATAACAACAATAACAATGATAACATTTTAGCATTGAATATGCTTCTTGAAATAACTATGTATTTCTGTTCCCAACCCACAAAAACATAGACAATAAGTCCCTGAACATTAACTGACACTACAGGCTCCCTGTTATGAGGCATAAGGGCTTTCACCCCTCTTACCTGCCACCTAAGTCTAGGCCACAATACACCACTGCATTCATCCCTCATACCTACCAGCTTGAATAGTATGCTGCAGTAACACAAATTTTTATAAATTATTCCTGGAAAAAGCCAGCTGTTGACAGAGGACAGAAGATTGACTCCTATAAAATATATTGCACATGCAGAGATTACATATAACTAAAATATTGAGTTTAATAAAGGCAAAAAAAGCATTTTTCCATGATATATTAGCTCATTTAATGACATAGAGTGTTGTGTATCATATGACATTTTTGTCAATAGTACACATACTGTAGGCACTCATTACCTTTTTGTTATTATAGATAAGTCACACTACCTGGTTGTATTAAATTTCAATTCGTCACTAATGATATAGCTGTTCTATCACACCATTTTTTACTCTTATATGTTTCCATTGATTTGCAGTTAAAATTAGTATTGATCATTGTATCTAAATACATTCCACCATGCACCAAAGTGGTCAGTGTAATTTTGTTCCCTTATCACATAACCAAGAACTATGTTTGTCGTTTAGTTAATAACAAGCCATAGATCATGCATGGATTTATTATTAAAAGACAGATATTAAATAGGAGGTGCTATAGCAGGTAGAAAAATAGTAAAATGTAGTAAATATAAACATAGGATCGTATAGCAGATAAGGCCCATCTTGGCCCATCTTTTTGTGCCCATTTATTGCTGCTGTGATAACTTTAAACTTTATTGGGTCCTTGGTCTTATCTTATATTCAAGGTAACATTATGCCTTTTCCAAGCAGATTTCAGTGGCTTCACTGTGTTAGATATTTTTATAAGATAAGGACACCTATTAACATGTTAAGTTAATGAAGCCCAGCTTTCTAATCACAATGTGATTAGTAAAATATGAAAAAAAATAAAAATAGTAAAGAAATTTGTAACAAAGTCCAAACATATATACGATATTTGCTCGATTATGAGACAAGTTTTTTCAGAGCAAATGCTTATAGGGGGTATAAGGCATTTCTAGGAGGCAGATGTGCATAACTGGGGGCAGGTTAGGAAATAAAAACAAAAAATCATTTTTTCAATCATAGTTTTTATTAAATATGAATATGAAAAAATAGTTTACATGTGAATTCATATTTACTAGTAAAACTTTTTTCCTATGGGGTAGTCTTATATTCAGGCCTTTTCTTTTTTTTCTAAATATTCAAATTTTGGGGGGTCGTCTTATAATCAGGGTCGTCTTTTAATGGATCAAATACGGTATATATATGTATATATACAATCCTGGCATGCAAAGAGTTAAAAAAAAACTAGAATTTCAAATACCCATGGGGTGTCTAGTTTAAAAAATGAATGGTTTGATGGGGTAAATTAAATTGGCTGGGTTCAACGATGTCCCAAACAGGACACAGACTGACCAAATGTCAAAATGAAAAGAAAAAAAATGTGCACCTCCCAAATGTGGCCTTTTAGTCCCCAAACAACCCGACAAACCCATGTATGGCTGGTATCACTGTACTCAGGGGATGTTGCAAATTTGACAGTAACATATACCAGAAGTATAACGTGTGTTAAAAAACACACCAAAATTACAACAAACTTTGACAAAGGCTGGTGGTAGAATTAGTGCATAAAAGAGTTAAAATATCACCATTTCAAATACCCTGCTATTTCTAGTTTTCCAAAAAATATGGTTTGATGGGGTAAATTGAATTCAAAGATATCCCAAATAGGACATGGTATCAGATGTCAAAGTTCCAAGTTGAAAAATATGCACTTCCCAAATGCGGTGTTTTACCTCCCAAACAACTCAACAAACCCATACATGGGTGGTACCACTGTGCTTGCAGGATGTTGCTGAACACATATTGTGATGTTGTTTAACAATGACATATACCTGGAGCTCTAAATTTATTCCTGAAGTACAATTTGTGTGAAAAAAGACAAAAACAATTACTACCACAAAAAAAGGCTGGGGTAGAATCCGTGCATGGAAAGTGTTAAAATAGAACTATTTGAAATACCCTGGGGTGTCTTCTTTTCAAACATATGGGGGTTTGATGGGGTAAATTGAATTGGACGGCTTCAAAGATTGTCCCAAATAAGACATAGAAGAATGAGGACAAGATGTCAAAATCTCAGTTGAAAAAAATGAATTTTGCATGTCTCAACTGTGGCCTCTTAGTCCCCAAAGAACTCGACAAATCCATGCATGGGTGGTACCACTGTACTAATGAGATGTTGAACACATATTGTGGTGTTGTTTTGAAGTGACATATACCAGGAAATGTAAATTTATACCTGAAGTACAATTTGTGTGGAAAAAAAAACACAAAATAAATTACTACTACAAAGTTTGAGAAAGGCTGGTAGTAGAATTAGCGTATTTGAAAGGGCTAAGATACCAGTATTTTAAATATCTTGGGGTTTGATGGGGTAAATTCAATTGGCCTGCTTCAAAGATGTCCCAAATAGGACATGGGAATAGGATTACTAGATTTGGGAAAATGATTTTAAAATAGCAAAATGCTACTTGTACTTATTGCCCTATAACTTGCAAAAAAAAGCAAAAAAAAAAAAACAAAAACATAAAAACAGTGGTATTTTCTTTATTTCAGACAAATAGTCGAATTTATTTTGCAGTTTTTTCATTAGTTTTTGTAGTGAGTAAAATATACTTTCAACATAAAAGTAAGAAAATGTGGTTTTTAAATTTTTACCATTATTTTATTATTTTGCTATAAAAAATTAGATGATATGATCAAAAAGCCTTTTCTTATTCCGAAAAAGCAATATCTAACCTGTGTGAGTACACTGTACGAGAGAGAAGAAAATTACAGCTAACACACAAGCACCACAAAAATGTTAAAACAACCTTTGATCACGAAGGGTACAAAAACTAAAACACAGCCTGGTCCTTAAGGGTTTAATGTTCTTAAGAACTAGTTAGATTTTGTAACAGCATATAGAGTCATTCATGTAAAATTTCATGATTGCTTATATTAAAGGACCACACATTTTGGCTGAGGAGATCCCATAACACAGATCTTATTAATTGAGACAATCTGTTTTACCCTTAACTAAGCTTGGGAGATTGAGTACATAAAAGGTAAAATCAATGTTATCCTGGTGGTCTGAGCTGAAAGGTCATTAAGGTTGACAAAACAACTCTATTAAGAAAAATTGAATGGTCATAGAACTGCTAGTTTGAAAAAGTGAATTATTTTTTTTGCCCTATTAAACAATCTCTAATGATGCGAGGCAGAGAAGAATCTGTCCCATTAAAATACAAGCCACACTTTTTAAACCACTGATATGATCTTACATGTATGAAATGTTGGGAAGATAAATTATTATTTTTGTGTTTCATATTGCGCCACCAAATTCCACAGAGCTGTAAAAAGGATAAATAGGACATAACAATTACTACCGTATTTGCTTAAATATAAGACAAGGTTTTTTTCAGAGCAAATGCTCTGAAAAATACCCCTCGTCTTATATTAGAGGTCGTCTCTAAAATAAGACTAAGATCCAGATCCCCACAGTGCTGCAGGGGACCTGGATCCTCCTCTCTGGCAACCTCCGCTGTTGCCGGAACTTCTTCCAGAGCTTCCGAGTGCCGGCGTGACATGACATTCCGGTGCTGCATCATAGAAGCCCCGCTGGAAGTGCCAGGCGGAGGTTGTATGCATGCATTGCGCAGATGTTGACCAGCTGCCAGAGAGAAGGATCCCCCACAGCGCTGCAGGGGACCTGGATCCTTGTCACGCTCTTCCCAGGCTGGGGAGCTGTATGTCTTTTGTTTCCCTGTCTTGCAGTGGTCCAATCTGGATTTCTGTATGTTCTATCCTGAACCACTGATTCCTTCATTCCAGTCTTGCTCTTTGCTTCAGCTGTTTCCTTTATAGGGTGTGCTCCACCTGTGTGTTCTGTTTGTCTCAATTTACAGTCTACAGGTATGTCTCTCTGATATGTGTATAGATTCAATGTTCAGTTTATGAGTACTTCCGTAGGCAGGCTTTACTGTTAGGACCCACCGTCACTAGAGTACTTTGGCATAGTGGTGGGCTAAGCATACTATGGCCATAAGATGTGACGGAATCTCCAATTGTT
Organism: Spea multiplicata; assembly: GCA_009364415.1. Classification (NCBI taxonomy): domain Eukaryota; kingdom Metazoa; phylum Chordata; class Amphibia; order Anura; family Pelobatidae; genus Spea; species Spea multiplicata. Next base: position 5,603 of record VKOC01049703.1, read on the forward strand.
ATCTTGTAGTCCTAGGCTAGTCCTGTGGTTTCTGTGTATTCATGTGTTGTCTGGTCAGTTCTGTGTCCTGTGTCTTGTAACCCTGATAGAGGGGTGTCTTGTCTTGTAACCTCGGTAGAGGGGTGTCTTGTAATCCCGGTAGAGGGGTGTCTTGTCCTGTCAATGTGCATGGCAAATTTCCTAATCTTTCTAATCCATCATATATCATACAATAAGACCTATATTCAAAGACCATGGAAATATCTGTATTAATGTTCTCCCAGTGCATTTTCCTATACAGGATGAATTCAGGATTAAACTCAGCTTGCCACTGGCATGCTTATATTCTTGTGCATGGAGTTGCCTTGCTCTGTTTATAATGCAATGTCATTTTTTTAAGGTAAGTTTATTCAAAAATATAAGACAAGTCTTTAAAAGTTGTCTAAACAGAAGATTTTCAACAAACTTTCTATACTTTTTATAGATATACCTTTTAGTTTATAAAAGAAAGTTGCTTACTGAAATTCCCCAAGGCAGAATCCTGACTGTGAACTCATGAGCTTTTGAACATCTTGCTGCAAGGCTCTTATCTTGTCGGCTCTAGGGATATGCAAGGAGAGGTGTAGTAATATAACTAGAGAAAGCAATGTGGTCTTATTTCTCTGTTCCATCAAGGTGCAACTTAACCTTCACTTGACCTAAACAGTTACACAGCAGATTTTAGATCTAATAACCCATAATCAACCACTCTGGGACCATAGCATTTATGGAAGAGAAATACTATTTCCCTTAGACAATGGAACTCATCATTGCTAAGTAAATTCCACAGAAATGATACATTACATTATCTATACGATTTGTACTACAGCCAGTGTAAGTCACTTTGTAACTGTGTATATGCTTTTAAAAATATTTACTTATGATACAATTTGTTACAAAGCAAAATAAAGAGGAAAATGTGATTGGAAAAAAAGTGATGGAAAAAAACAGACCACCATCATATTTCTAGAATCTTCATCATTTGAATACATTCTTAATGACATAATCAATATATCAAAAAATGTAAAAATGAAAAAAAAATTAATATAGGACTAAGTGTATGTGTTAGTAAAGCTATAATATATATTAAAAAAGACATTAGGTGTCAATGGTACTTTATAAGTAAATGGCATTCGTTATAATAATAAAAAAAACACCTGACAATAATAAAAACAAAATGCCATACTTTTCTCCAGGGACCCCAATTTTATTCACATCTTTCCCCAAAGGGAAGTACTTGGGGAAAGGTGTGTCTGGATGGTGTGTTATACCAAAAAAAATTAAAAATGGTCACAAAACACCATTAACCACTGCCATCAATGCATACGCCTCCCCCAAGGCTCCTCCAATACCCAACACCATTATAAACCATGAACCCTAAGGCCAGAAAATAAAATAAGGGATATTAGGTAGGGGCTCCAGTTTCCCTATCATACACATGTAAGCCTTAAAAGAGCAGCCATGGTGCTGAAGAGAGGTCCAGCATCTACCAGAGCTCTCTGCATCAGCTCTGTTGGTGTCAGGAACCACAGGGATTCAAACCTGCAACCTTGTGGAATCTAGGTGAATCACTTATCCACTACTCAACCAGGTGGATCATGGATTACAGTTTCCTTCTGCCTCTCCTTGGACCTGCCCCTCGTTTGGTCAATTAAGGCTCAATATAATCCAGGCATCAGCCTAGCCTCATTGCTAGAACATTGTGTTCCTGGCCCTGTATACTGAGCTACTGCTTTGCTGCATCTGATCTGTCTCCCATGTATGACTCTTTGCTACGTCAACGATCCAGTTTTGTGTACCAGACCCCGACGTGTTCCAGACGTACCTACCTGTCCAGCTGCTTCCAAGCTGTGTGCCCTGCCAGAGGGCTTCCAAGCTGTGTACCCTGCCTGAAGGCTTCCAGGCTGTGTGCCCTGCCAGTGGGCTTCCAAGCTTTGTGCCCTGCCAGTGGGCTTCAATGCCGCCTGCCCTGCCAGTGGGCTTCCAAGCCGCCTGCCCTGCCAGTGGGCTTCCAGTTTCCTGCCTGTTTTTATTCTGCTCATTCTCTGAACACCTATAGATGGTGCCCAAGAGAAAATCTAAAGCTAAAGTAGAGCACAGCCTTGAACTGGACACATAAGCCTGCCTACAACCATGTTCTGAACCTGCCCATGTATTGAGACCGAGTGCCCTGACAGTTAGGCTTCAGGTGCAATGCGCAGGCTCCAGAAGTTCTGTGGCTTCGCTACATTGTGATTTGGTCTTGGAAAGTTGCTTGAAGTTTGTCATCAGCCACATAGTATATGTTTATCACTGGGCAGCTCTGAGTGCATGGCTGATGCAAGACCTTTTACTCGGAAGATACCAGATGAATTAATTAAAATTGTTCATGGAATATTTGTATTTGATTAAAAAATAGCTTTGCCATGCACTCGTCTGCAGATAAATAAAGTTAACTACAACAAAATTAAATAAAAACACAAATTATCTTTAGTGCTATACTTTGTTACTGCACCCAGTGTTCTATTTAATGCCCAGAAATGCTTGTTTTCCACGGGGCTTTCTCTTTAAGCAATACTAAATACAATAATTTCACGAATGAAGGTCACGGTGCTCTATGTGAAGGAGAATTATAGGTCTAATAAAGAAACATTGATATGTAGCTAATGAAAAAAGGCAAGTAGGAAGGTCACAGATATGATCAAATTGACCAATACTGAAAACAAGCTCATTTAATAAGCTTTGTAGCTTGTTAACATAATTAGGCAATGTTAGAAAGAGCTGATAATCAAATACCATGCAACATAAATAAAAACTCACTAAAATAAAATAGTTTTAGTTTATTTTGTGGTATGGTTATTTTTTCCCCCCGCAAATATGGTAATGTACACAAGAATCGATCTGTGTCTTGAATCAATCATTGTCATGCATGGACTTTTGTGGTCTGCACCTTGTTATTGCAACATTAAAACTCTAACCTAGAATATTATCACTCCGTTTTCTCTACTTTTCTGGAAGAGAATGCCAGAACAGAAGGCTTACCAATTAGCAAATAATGCCAACACTTTACATTTATATTGATGTAGTGACTAAAGGAAACGCTCCGAAAAGCATCATCCTAGATACTTAATCAAACTACGACATACACTCAAGTCTGTGCGCTTCTTATTACTGCTCGTTACAATTCTGTTGGAATTCAAAAAGTCAAACAATGTGGAGTTTGTTTCCTAACCCGGAATCAAAACTGAATGGAATATTTAGCTTTACTTTGTTTTTCGTTTTATTCTTAAATTGCATGATAACATTTTTGGATAAAATAAAAGAAATACATTGATGTAAAGTTCTTTTTGCCAAACAATCAAATAACAGAACTAACAGGAATATTATAATAAATCAAGTTATTAAAATCTTGTTAAATATATTGGAAATAAAAGTTCCTCCAGGGAAATGATGTTACAGATTATAGTGAAAACATGAGCAGAAATGCTAGATGCATATAGATCTTTACATTATATTTAAGTAAATCTTGTAAATTATTTTAACATCACCAGCAACCTAACAATTAATTTAATAACCTAATAAATTCCAAACAATACTCAAGAAGTGCAATTATACTACTTGCCAGGAAAGCTTAGTAACCAAGTGGGGAAGAAAATGAGTTTTTCAGTGCAATTTCTGGTGGTTACGTCATTTAGCTTTTTTGAAAAATGTATTTCCATATAAAATTGTACTTTTGTTGTCTTTTTTTAATCAATCAAAAAAGATTTCTGCAATATTTCAGTGTATTCCCTTTTCATTATTGTGATGAATTGGGCTATTAAAAGGCAAAGTACTTGGCAATTTGTACTTTGGTTTATTTTACCTCCAAAAACAACAATCTGTAGGATCTTGCAATGGAATAAACACAAACATCTAAGACATTGAACTACAGTTCTTTACTATAGGTTTAACAATTCTTTCCATGTCTAAGTTTTCCAATTATCATGTCCAGTAACTGCAGTATATGTACTGAAGAGGCTTTTAAGAAGAAACCTCACTGTACCTGCTGTAAGTTAAATACTGGACAAAAGTGGTGAAAATGTTTTGGTTTAACCTCATCTGGATAAGTGTAAATGGTGATAAAAAAACATAAGCATCTCAGAAATACTACCTCTATTTTCAATGAAGGCAAAGCTCAGGGAGTTTTCCCAAAATTAACAAGAGATCAGCACACACACACAGCAAATATTATTCAAATGCACATATAGAAGGCATGAATATTGGGGATTCCATCACACTTAATGGCCATATTTTGCATAGCCCACATATGCCAAAGTACCCCAATTTTCGAGAGTCTTATATCATTTACCATGGTATATTGCTTTCCAAGAGGCTGAATCGGTGGGACTGCACTGCCTTTTAACCCACTGAGACTCACTGAGACTTTAATGCAATTTAAAGCATTATTTAAAGCGATTATTCCTTGTTTTGTTGTGTGGACATATTGGTCATTTGAGCAGCACCCAGGAATCTGAACGTGTATGCAGAGTTTTGCAAAATTCTCAGGCCAGGAAATAAAATCTTTAAAATAGAACCACATGATTACATTGCTGACATTTCTACATTATAAGTTACCAAAAGTCTACAGAATTTTTAAAATATGTTTTTGATATTTCCAGTGGCATAATTCTTGATAACTTGGCCCACATTACCATATGTGACATTTACAAAATAGTTTCAATGATAAACATTCATAACTCACAATACTAATCCATGAATAATTAATCAAGATGCTTATTTAGGAATTTAATTATAGAATACTTAATATGAAATGAATGGAATAATGATTTATGTTCCGTATTAATTTAGAATCATTAAAATGCCATAACTGGAAGATGTATATTAAACAGAAGAAACATAGAATTACAATATAACTAAAATTATTATATTCAATATTAAGGTACAGACACTTAAGATCCACCAGTGGGAGCTTGCACATATTATGTATACTGTATACAGTATCTTAAAAGGTCTTAAAAGGAATGAGCCAAAAAAACGAAACAAAAAATTAGACAAAATTATTTGGGGCCTTGTGCATAAGTCTAAAAATTATGTAATTAAAGTTATATGAGATCCCCCTAGCAATTTATCCCAAATGTTTTATCAGATATATGTAAGACACACTTTTTAACCTGTGTTTGCACATTTAATATATGTTTGCAGATTAAATATATTTGATATGAATGGTATAGTATTTTGTACTGCCTTTTTATTGAAGCTATTATTTTTAACAATTTTTACATCCTTTTGTTTAAAGATGATTCCTGTGAAAAGTTTTCAGTTTACTCATGGAAAAATAACTATCACTAACTTTTTGATTCAGCATTCCATTGGTTGCTGGCATAGTGTGAACTTTATATGATGGGAGAAGACAAAAAGTACAAAACCATCAAATTATGAAATTACCTATTTTTCTACTATTTTATCTTCTAAAACTAGCAAAATGCATGACGTTGATTCAAATTAATGTTTAACTACAGTATCTCCTGAGCATATTTTTATTTACTATGTGTAGACGTATGTATATTTTTTGTAAACATGTACTGAAATTTGATAAACAAAAAATCGTATATAGAGGTTTTTTTTCTTAAATGATACATGTTATAAATTCTGTGGTCAAACTAGTATAAAGGATCAAAATAAATATGTCAGTTACACAGCAAAAATGCACACCTCTTGATTGTGGAGGGATAATATAAAAATGCATTTGCAAGAGGGAGAAAATAGTATTTTAACCGGGGCACCCATCTAGGATATGATGCATATAATAGCTGGGTTATTCCTTTAATGATCCCTGCTAAGTTAACTTATTCTGCTTTTAAACAGGACTACAGCAGGTTATTAAGTGGACAGATGAAAATGTTCTCACAATAACATGCTTAATGTGTACATGTTTCTGTGACTACCACATGTTATTACATGTAGAGAAATTCAGCTCTATAAAACAATGCTGTACCTTAACAACACTCTAGCTCATATTTTACGAAAATAGCACAATGTGAATGTTGAGATGGCTTTAAATATGGATTTGTCTTTTATTTAACAATGCATAATGCTGCAAGGGCACCAAAAGTAGGCTTTATTTTCTTTATTATCCGCATGCCAGTCCTGCTACCTTTTTAACAAATAAAGTAAAAGAAATTAAATATTGATTTTATTATTGCTTGAGTGAGACGAAAGGTCAAAAAGTACAATCAAGTGGAGGAAATAATAACTGTTTCATAAAATCAGGGTAAATATTACCAGAAGCAGTGTAATATTGGTTACAGTGTGCAGATGTTTCTCCCAGGCAAATCAATAGCTTTTTTTTGAAGGGGGAACAGAGGGGCATCTGCTTTTTAATAAAAGCTTTGATGTTGTTCTTGAAACCAATTTCAAGCTTTAACACTTTGCAATAGTCTTTGTTACTTTTCAGACATAGTCCTCATGTACAGGGTTATGTAAACACCCTACTGTCATATATTAGAAGTCCCCCCTTCCCCCCCCCACCGTTACTAACTTATAGACTAGCACACTCACTATAACAAGTACCCACACACTTACACATGAACACTTACTCTAACACATACACTTATATGCACACACTCCCTCTTCCACACTACTCTCCCAACATACTCACTGTTTCATACATCACATCATTAAGTGGAGCCTTTTTCTTATTGCTGCTTGCATACTTCTACCACAGGTAAAAATGTCACACTTGCTTTTTTTTGACCAGCCCAGGAGGCAATTGCCCCCAAGGCCAGCCCACCCATAGTAATATATTTTTTAAAACATTTCTTCAAATTTACATTATAAAACTTCAAAAAAGTGCAGAAGTGATCTAAAAAATCAGTTAGGGGAATGGAACATTTTAGTTAGTGAAGATAGGCTACAAAATATATTAATTCAGACTTTAAATAAATAAATAAATTTCACTTAAAGCAGCAAAAATAAGTTTTTACAGTAAAAAATGATGTGGACTTCCCAACCCACAGAGGTTGTAATATCAAATTCAAAAAATAAATTTAAACATGGGCTGGAAGTATATTTTTTTAGCAAACAAGCGTATACAGGCATATAAGGGTTAATAATGACAGGATTAATTATAGCTTGTTGATCCAGATAGAAATCATATTGTCATTTTATAGCCGGAAAGATCCAGATTTTTCTGTTTGACACTCAATTGCAAATTACTTTGCCTTTCCTCCTTCAGCACAAAGAACAGGAGGAAAGATAATTTCAAAAGAGGAGAAATGTAAGAATAAGAGGCAAGGGACTTAGATATAATGTAACACAATTTAACTTTACTAAGAGGGTAGAAGATAAGTGGAACAGCCTCCCAGTAGAGGTGGCAGAGACTAATACAGGGAATTTAAACATGCATAAGATAGATATATGACTATCCTGAATCTAAGAGAAGACCAACAACTAATTAAGGTTTGAGTCTTTACATCAGGAAAAGAGGACAAACTAGATGGGTTGAATGATTCTTTTCTGCTGTTAAGTTCTACATTTTTATTTTTCTACAATTTATTTATAAATGATCTCCCAAGCAGCATTAAGAGCCATGTCACAGTTTTTGCTGATGACACAAAATTAGGCCGGGTAATTCAGACTAATCTTGATGTTTCTTCATTGCAGGAAGATCTAGACAGAGTTGGGGACTGGGCGTGCAAGTGGCAGATGAGGTTCAATATAGAGAAATGCAAAGTTATGCATTATGGTAAAAATAATAAAAATGCAACCTATTCTTTAAATGGAATATCCTTGGGGGAAACTACCAATGAGAAGGATTTAGGAATAACGGTGGACAACCGACTTGACAACAGTGCCCAATGCCAGCAAGCAGCTGCGAGGGCCAATAAGGTTTTAGCATGCATAAAAAGAGGTATTGATTCAAGGGAGGAGGATATCATCTTGCCTCTGTACAGGTCATTGGTAAGACCTCACCTTGAATATGCGGTACAATTCTGGGCACCGGTCCTTAAAAAGGACATTATGGAACTAGAAAAAGTGCAAAGGAGGGCTACGAAATTAATAAGGGGATTGGGAGATACCAGTTATGAAGAGAGACCAAAAAAGTTAAAATTATATACACTGGAGAAACGGAGTCTCAGAGGGGACATGATAACATTATATAAATACATGCAGGGCCAATATAAAGAGCTCTTCAGTGACCTGTTCATTAACAGAAATATACAAAGAACAAGAGGTCACCCTCTGAGACTGGAAGAGCGCAGATTACATAGACAAGAAAATAAGGGATTCTTCACAGTGAGGACAATTAAGGTATGGAATTCACTTCCAAGGGAGGTAGTGTTATCCAATACATTAGATACCTTCAAAAGGGGCCTCGATATTTTCTTAGAAAGGCACGATATACAGGGATACAAATAGAATAATATTAATATCTTAGAGCTTCTTGATCCAAGGAGAAATCCGATTGCCTCTTGGGGTCAGGAAGGAATTTTTTCCCCTGATGGCAGAATTCGAGGTAGCTTAATTGGGGGTTTTTTGCCTTCTTTTGGATCAAGAATAGAAAGTTAGGTAGAAGGGTTGAACTTGATGGACTTAGGTCTTTTTTCAACCTTATGAACTATGTAACTATGTACAAGTATGTCCTATGTGTGTCCATGTTGTTATTCATTTTGAATATTGTTAATTTTAATATAAGATTTTGTATGTTTTCTATTTGTCCGTAAGGCTCTATTAATTAAATGTAATAATAATTATAATTGTTACGCAATAGAAACTTTATGACCATAGGATGTACTATTACATCTTATGAAATAAAGGTCTAAATGACCAAGGACGCACTAGTACATCCTATGGTTTTCGCACTAGCAGGAACATTTCCCCACGAGTACATGGGAGATCAGACTTTCGTTAGTATCACTGGCTCCCGTACACACTGTGCTGGCTGTGTCAACGCTGATACTACCAGAAGTTCTATCCAGACACCCCCCCCCTCCCCCGGGAACTCTGCTGAGCAAACATGAAGGCTAACAGAGGTACTGTGATGAGCAAAGCAAGGCGTAAAAGCCCTGCTTACTGATCATGCTGCAATCAGCTGCAGTGGGAATGGGAATCAAAGTTAAAAGAAAGAAAAAAAGTGTTTCCCCAAATTCATAAAAAGTACAAAAATTTTCAAAAAGAATTAAAACATTTATTTACATAAAGTGGTAGACTTCGAAAATGAAGTGATATAAAGTGAAAGCCCTATCTGCCCTTGATTTTTTGCGTACAATAATCATGGCAAAGGGGAATCACAACAAGCATGGCAAATAGCTCTAATCACTAAGGGGGGTAAAACCCGGGTCAGGAAGAGGTTAATAATGCATTAAAAATATATCTCAAAATTGTCCTGGGGAACAATAAACTTCATCTTGGGATACATTGCTTGGTAAATTGTTCAATGAGATCAACACCTAAACAAAGCAGTACATTGCAGGATTTACAGCAAAAAAAGTAATTCAATTATAGGAGACATTGTGTGCCAAAAGAAAGGTGTCTATGTCGTGGCCCAGTAGTGCCAAAATATGTAAAAGCCAACGTTGGTAACACAGACATTTTACTCATTTCATACTACCAATACTGAACAAGCCAGTACATTATAGGACATCAGAAGGCAAAAGGGGATTTTACTGGATTTATTGATTTTTGGATGGATTTACTAAATCTGCTGTGAGGTGCTGGATACAATTTTTCTGAAATTTTTAACTGAAATGAACTTTTTCTTTATCATGGAAAAACAGTTTTGCATTACATTGAAATGAACCTAGCAGTGAAGGTCCAGCAGTGAGATTTACTCAGATGAGACCTGGGATTACTGAACGTAAAATTTATTTTTATTAAACTCTTTTATTAACTCTTGGTTAACTTTTATTCTTTAGTTGCATGCCAAGATACCAAAACAAAACAGTGCACAATGATGATTATATAATAAGTAGAAATACATGTGCTGGTTCATAGGCGATAAGGCACACAAATCTGTAAATGTAGAAAATTAAAGTCGTGTTGCATTGCATAGCTCCAAAATCCACATAGGCAGCAACCAAGCATAAAACAAGCAAAGGAGAGTCGCTCATACGGACCTTTAACTCTTGGAGCGGGGAGACCATGGTCTCTCCAGGCCAAGTTCCGCCATTAGATGTTAAAGGTCTGTGCGAGCGACTCTATTGGTCACCTGCAGGGGCCTCCTCTGGCATCAACCAATTTTTGCAGGCCCCTGCCTGCAACGTCTAGAGTCGCTCTTATGGACTGTAACGCCTGACGGCAAACCTATGGATTTCCACTCCCGTTATCTACGCAGCATCGCAGGGGAAATCCGTAGGTTCGCCATCAGGAGTGACTCTATTGGTCGTCGGCAGGGGCCTCCTCTAGCATCAACCAATTGGTTGCTGCGTAGATAAGGTAGGCTAGATGGGGAAGGGTCCAAGGAGATTTTTAAACGAAGACGATCACGAAAATTCTTCTTGTTGTGTGTCTTCGTATACGTTTTGCCGTCACCATGTTCGTTTCTTCAGTTTTCGGGCTGAACAACGAAAACACACCCTTCGTGTTCATTTTCATGTTCGCCCGAATATGAATGCACAAGTCTAGTTATTTCCCCCTACAGCACCAATAACAGGAATGTAGGATCCCCAAAAAAACAAGTGTATAATTGATGGAATTCCCACTCATTGTGATACAATAACACACAGAAGATCAGTTTCAATTTGTGTTATTTAGTTTGTATTATTGTGATGAAAATAAAAGTAATAAATAATCTTGGTAAAGATAATTCACTGCTGCCTACTGTTCAATTGAATTAAAACTTGCAGAGAGTCTCAACAGAGTCCTAACTGATGAAAAATATAAACATTGTCCCGAATCCTTAGATTACGGCAGTGATCTGTTCCGCAATCATAATAAAATGTAACCATATTTAGGGGAGGCACAATATAAAAATAGTGGAGCAATTTCAAAATGCTATATGTTTTTATTGTGTGTGTGTGTATATATATATATATATATATATATATATGAATATAATTTCCCAATAAAATTAGTATCTGGGTATTGTCTTTAATGGCCCTGGAGTTAGCATTAACAGGGCTGCCTGAATACTTTGAAACTCATTAAGATACAGCGTTGTATGTCCAGGATAGGGGTGTTTGGGCTCTAAAGTTTCACCATTAATGAAAGGGGGTTGCTTGAGCGGGCATGGAATATCATTAACATACACAATGTCCAGTAACTGAAAAGCCAGTAACTTGAGAGATTATAAAATGTAGAGCTTTACTGGCTTCAGACCTCTTAAATCTGCCACAAACATTTGTTTCATTTGGGGGGATCATCCAAGATGACTGGAAATGGCAGGGGTACCTGAGGGCTGGCATCGGTGTGGTACTGTCTGAAGTATAGCTAATTCGGGTAGCTAAACTCAAGAAGCTAAACGCAGGACTGGATGCCTGTTCAGTGGCAAGCAGTGTGTCCACCATGCAGGGAATGGTACGTATGTTGGTAAGTAAGCTAACATGTTCTAACACTTAATTCAAATTTATTATTACAGATTGTTTACCTGAAAATAAAGTGTCAAAGTGTTCATATAACACCTTTTATCCCAATGTCTCTGTGTCTCTGTCTCCATTGTAATATAATTTAATGACAATATTGACATTGCACCCATCTTGAAATAGTTGTTCTGTTTAACCCCTTAATGACAAAGACGTACATGTAAGGGCTCAAAATGCATTGTTTTCAATGGGTTTAGGGACCGCAGATTGTCCTTAAGCCAAGATGCGCTATGGTTCTCATTTCTTTGAAGTACCTTAGGAAGACAAAAGTGTTTCTTAAAACAAATGAACAGCACTACAGATATCCACCAATTTTCTTTCCATTACCATACGACAGATCTGCAGGCTTAGAGGGCTTTTGTGGAAACAATACTGAGGAAAAGTGTAACATTTGTTGTAATCACAATATAATGTTTCTGCAGATTGCACCAAATTTAGCACTTATGCCATGAATTGATCTGGTATTGTTTTGATAAATATGGCCCTTATAGGACATGACTTCACTATATACTCCCACAAATCAAAGTAAGCTGTCTGTAAATTAAACCATTGCATTTAATATATATCACCAATACAAAATTATATATTTATGGTAATATGGCACCAGAATTCTGGATTTCTTCAAATTCGTAAGAGTCATAAGATATTCATGGAAAATTTGGGGGAAATAAAGTAAATTTGCTTTATTTAATTGATGGAAAAAATGTTTATAGACAGTGGGAGGTGCGGAATTAATCAGTGGGTAGGCTTCCCTAAAGATACTTGAAAGACTAGAGATTAATCCAGGGTTATAAGACAGGTTAATAAACCAGGTTAAGACATCCATAGAATAGAGACAGCTCTTGAAAAGTATTTCATACGAGACAATAAAGCAGAAGACGACCAAAGATCATCAGATGATTGGAGTGTATTTGAAGATGCGCAAGAGATGAAGGTAGGTCTCCCATGACACACAGCTTTTTATGTAATAGTCAAGATTTTAAGTTGATTCAACGTTGAATCCTGAAACATATAGGCAGCTACTCTTCTGTTAAAATACAAATAGCAAAGAACCAATATAATACACAAATTCGTTCTTGGCTTATATTCCTATGTATGGCATTTCTAATAAGAATAATGTTTTTATTGATACACTTAATTCATAAAGACATTTTCTGCTCTATTTGTATAAAATAGGACAGTAGGGCAATGTGACGTCTTCATACTTACTTACCACACATTATGAGCTTGGGGTTTTTTTAAAAAAAAGGAAGGAATGATGGACAGAATGATTTCCCAAAGGGACCCTTGAGAGTTATGCTTCCCTAGTGTTGCAGGTATGTATCAAAACAGAAGTGGATTAACTCTTTCCATGCCAGCTGCATATGTGATAGCTGGATCCAAGGGACAAACTATGTCAATACCCCTTTCTTTTAGCGGAAGCTAAGTTCCCTATCTGCAGATGAGGTGTGAAGAAATTGAACTTGAGACAACTGTGAAATAAGCCTCATATTTACATTTTATCTATTGTTCTTTTCATTGCTACAGCATTATAAATATAATACTGCCTTCGGAAGTACACCGTGAAACTTATTTCCTAATGCGAAAACCAGTGCATAGTACAGCTGATTACTCTACATTTGGCAATTTGCACTAGAATTTTTCTTCAACATTGTACTAGTAACTTTCATTCACCATTGTCTTTTCTGTCATTTACTCCAGTTTTATTTCTGTGTCTTCAGCTTATCTCATTGTATTTATTTCTGTCTCCCCACACCCCTCTCCCTCATTCACCACCTTTTTCGCCTGTCTAAAGCCTTTAAGCCATAAAAATGTCCCTTATACTCTAGTACAATGACTGCCATCGCATTCACCTATACCTTGGATACATTGTTAAAATTTAACCTATACATATATATATATATATATATACAGTAATTTTTGTATTTCTGTGGGTTTGCTTTCTTTTCCTCTTTTAATAAAGCTTTGAGATTTTTAACATTTAACTAAACATATTCCAATCAAATTCAGCATAGTTGATTACAATAATTATAGCTGATTGTAATTTTTTAAAACTACCTTTAACTAATTAAGGCATATCAGTCACATTTACGCATCGTTTGTCATCGTTTAAGGATATGTTACATTAATGAACTCTATGTATGCATGAAAATGACTATATAATTATGATTCAATTTCCCAAGCTCTCTTCTCTTTCAATATTGCAGATCATTCAACTTTTCCTTAAGACATGAGTTACATATAATTTTTTTCTCACGCTGTTCTGTATTATTTCTGCCCTCTTTCTATTTTTAATATATTTGTTTTGCACATCTTACGCATCTGTCTCCATATCAAAACACTAAAATATATAACCTTCAAAGCAAGGCTAAACTCAGTAAGTGCATTTATAAACTGTCTTTAGTGCATTATATATGGTTAAGCCTTCATAGGTTTTCAAATCTGTTTCTTTCTGAAAACAGTTTATTGAGTGGCAGAAACCTCTGCAGTTATAGACTCAATAAGGACACCGTTGTTTGAAAAACTGGCCAGCGTAGACCTTTTCTTAAACAAACGGGTTTTCTAATGGATAACATAAAGCAACAAACTTGGGAAGAAATACAAATAATTGCTTTTTAGAAGCTCCTCTGGCTTTGGTACGGAAAACACCAGAAATATATGTCTTAAAATGTAGTTCATGTTATTGGAGAGTTATTTATTTGTGTCATTTGTTGCGTACTCTGGGAAGTTGCCAGCTATAAATGTGTCCATTTAACCATAGGTGCCAGAGCTTACATGCCAGAGCTATTGTCAATTGTCTCATTACAAATTTTATGTTACAGTATGGCTGTGCGCAGGGGTGGATTAACAGGAAGAGGGCCTCTCTTGGCAAGGGGGCTTCACTTCCTGCTTGCTTGTTGCAGTGTACTTGCTGGAGTAGCATGCACTGCATAAAAGGAATACAGTATTTGTGCTGGGTGATGTGGGGGGTTAGATTTGGACAGGGTCAACCAGTAATGGTCACATTATGTAGTCAGGAAGAGGGGAATCTGCATGGCTCTCTTGCGGTAAGGGTTACGGTGTTAGGATCTTCCAGCCAGGAAGCTGCAACTAAAGGAAAATAAACACTTTTCAGGTAGGAGCTTGGATCTGGGTTCATGGAAGTGTATATAAGTTTAAGTGGGGCTGCCCGTGGCTGTGCGTAGTAAGCATATATGTGTGTGTAATGTATGTATGCGCATTATGTCTTGATGTGTCTATGTAAGTCAGTGCAGCAAAACAAGGACAGAAGCAGGTTTCATGACATATGTAAAGACTTATTTTACCCTATCTTATCTGTAATGTGTTATGTGGGTACATTCAGTTAGCTTAATAACTTTCATGCAGTTTTGGAGGCACAAAAACATCATTTGCATAATGTTCCCCTGGTCTTGTCTGTGATTCCCTTCCTGTCCCCTGATTTTTGGAGAAACTACTGTAGCTTTGCAATCCCAGGCTGTATTATGTTGCAAATATCAGTATGAGACATTGTAGACCTTGTAGTACCAGCCTTGTAGAAGGGAAGTGTAATAACCTTGCTAAGCAGTCAATAGCTTGCTTATGTATTTTTATGTTTGTTTGTATGTCTATATATTGTGATGGTGTTTAGGACTAACAGCCAACCCGATAGCAAGGAAAACCCATTGTGGAGTTAGTGCTCCAAGTGGGAGTATGAAACACGCGTGTTCAAGAAATATAGTTGAACTTTATCTGTGTGAAAAGACCCTGCGTAGCAGTGAAGTATTCATAATATACAGTATATATGTATATAGTGTGTAATATAAAATAAGATCATATCATTAATCTGAGAAAATATTTCAATACATTTTTGTTATTTCAGAGAATGCTAACTTGATGTTTGTGGGCTGTGCAGAAGTGTAAAACAATGATTATCCAATGATATTAAATATATATTAAACAAAATAGAAGATATGAAAATGAATTTACAAGTCAGATGCCTTTATTCAAATTGCATATGGGCAGTATTGTTTAGATTTGTAATGAAAATGGTGAATAATTTCCTGTAGAAGATGAGGAGTCACTGGCAATGTGACAGAAAACCTTTGATCCCTCAAATAAATGTCAGTCTGCACCAAACTCTCTTATATCTGCATAGTCTGAATTTATCAGATATTCCACAGATAGCAAAATAATGTGATATGATAGATGTAAATAGATAACAGCGCTGAAGCCAAAATGTGTATTACTGATTATTTTTCTTGATTTCTAGAAATGACTTAATAAGCATGAAAGATTTGGAAGCTGACAGGCCAACAATTATATTTTATCTTGATTCTTAATCTGGACATCATTCTAGGATTTATGAATCTCTCAGAAAAAGCTTATTGGACACAGAAAAATATTCCTTTCTTTTAGCCTCATAACATCTAATTCCCTGAATAATAAGGCTGAAACATGATACTATGCTTGGCAAATGCTATTTAAACAGGGAAGGTGTCTCCTATCATTAGAAATTGTTCCTTCAAGCATACACGTGTTTACACAACCTCTTAATCTGAATTATGAATTGTGCAGTGTAGTAGGTAGCCTTCAGGCAGTATTAAAAGATAAAGATGGTACATGGTTATGTTGCCTCTCAGTGAAAATACTATATACAAAGTAAATGGGGCAAAGAAGCAAAACATGTGCCCTCAGTGGTACCAATTTACTGCTTTCTTGTACATACTAATATATAATACATACATATAAATTATGTATTATATAATACATAATATATGTATTAAAGGATTGAACTTTTTTTGATTTTGACATCCTACCTCCCCATTGTTTTAAGGGTTTGAAGTCTGGGTAAGGCTAATACAATCATGTGAAAAATAAAAACACCCTCTTTGCATTCCATGATTTTACATATGAGGGCATAATAACAATCATCTGTTCCTTAGCAGGTCTAAAAATTAGGTAAATACAACCTTCGATGAACAACAACACATGACATATTACACCATGTTATAATTTATTTAACAAAAATAATGCCGAAATAGAGAAGCTATATGTGGAAAAACTTACTGCTTTCATAGGAATTAAGATGCTAAGTAGCAGACAGGTGCTGCCAATCAAATGCCCATGATCAATTTATCATCAGCAAGTGTGACCACCTCTATAAAAAGTGTGTGTTAACACAACACCAAAGAGGAAAGGCATCAGCAATGATTTTAGAGAAGCAATTGTTGTTGCCCATCAATCTAGGAAGGGTTACAAGTCCATCATTCTATAGTGAGAAAGATTATTAAAAAGTAGAAAACAAGACAGTTCAAGACAGTTATCTTTCAAGGAGTGGACGTCCCAGCAAATTCACCCCAAGATCAGGCCTTGCAATGCTCAGAGAAATTGCAACAAACCTAAGAGTTACATCTTAGACTTTGCATAGCAAATGCCTGCAAACCTCAATGAACTGATGCAACATTGTAAAGAAGTGTGGGCCAAAATTCCTCCACAACGATGTGAGAGACTGATAAAGTTATACAGAAAATGATTACTTCAAGTTATTGCTGCTAAAAGTGGTTCTACAAGCTATGAAATCATTAGGTGTACATAGTTTTTCAAATCGCTTCTCCATTTTGGCCTTATTTTTGTTGCATAAACCATGACATAAACAACTTGGTTTATAAAGTATCCTGGAACTGTAAATTTGGCACTGATCATTTATTTCATGCCATTATTTATACAGGGTCTCATTAATAGAGTGTTCTAATTTTAAAAACTAATATCATGGTGAAAGATGTACCTTATAATGCCATCTGGTCAGAAAAAAAACAGTTGTTCTATTTGCACTCATTATAAACCTCACTAACAGTAACCATTTACTTATAGAATTGTCAACTAAAGCTAGGAGAAAACATAAGCACATGTAATATCATTTGCAAACTGGTCAATTTATCAGACTCCTCTGGTTATAATTGCAGTTCAGTTTATGTATATGTTATAAATAAAGCAAATAAATGCACACAGAAATACTTCAAAGAACAACACTGCATGCTGTAAAGGGATCTGTTTATTTTTCCACCATGTATCTGTGCTAAAACAGCCAGACAGAGCTTGTTGCTATGTTGGCGATGTTGCCATCGCGACGGCTCCATTGGCCAGTTTTCAGTCCTTTTAAACCCCCTTTTCCTTGTGCTTAGTGCCCATGCAAAGATTATTTATTACTCTGGGTGTGTGTTTTTGTAACGTTTGTGTGTACCAGGCCCCGGCTGTTGTTCCTGACATTCACTCCTACGCTGCCTGCCCTGACCTCAGCTTTGTTTACTTATTCTGAACCTGTGCTGCCTACCCTGACCTCGGATTGTTTAGTTCTTGTGCCTCTGCCTCTGGTCCTGATATGTCCTGTTACCTTGGAGTACGTATCATTCATCTGCGAGTACCCAACCACTCCTGCTTAGTGGGTCTGTTATCCTGTGGTGCCTAGGCCTGCATAACACATTGCACGGGCCATACTATCGATACTACGTACTCTGCCGCCAAGACCTGTAAGACCAGCTCCTCACATCCCATTCCACGCAGCTACAGTCCTTGGCTGGCAAATTAGACACAATGACTGAACTGATACGGTCCTCCGCTAGACCACCTTTTGTATCCCGGGATTCTAGTCCCGAAGAACTGGGCCCACCGCTCAGCTCCCGTTCCCCGATAAATAGGGAGGAGATCCCAAGGACTGCAGAAGGTTCCTGAACCAATGTATGCTCTATTTCCGCAACCATCCTCGTGCCTTTCGTTCTGCCTCCAAACAGGTGTGGTTCATTATTTCATTGCTGAAAGGAGAGGCACTGCTCTGGGCCTCCCCCTGATCGAGCAGGAATCTGAACTCATGGACCACTGTCCTGCCTTTATGGAAGCCCTGTGGTCAGTCTTCGATATGCCTGGCCGCAAAGAAACAGCTGAAACAACCTTGTTAGAGTTGCAACAAGGCCCTAAGACTATGACCCAGTGCACAGTGGAGTTCTGTACGCTGGCTTGCAAACTCCACTGGGATCAGGGCGCCCTGAGGGCAGCCTACAGGAAGGGACTCAATGACACAATTAAGGATGCTCTTCTGTGTCATGACCCCCATCTGACCTAGAGGGTTTCTTTGCCCTCTGCTTACACGTGGACAAGTGCATACAAGAAAGACAGATGGAGAAAGACAAAAACAGACGATCTTGACCGTTCCCTTCCCATAATATACCAAGACCTTCACCTGCGGTACCCAACAACACGCCAGAAGAACCCATGGAGATTCTCATGGACTCAGGAGCATCCGGTGTGTTTCTCGACAAACGCTAGGCCCTACAACGCGGCTTGCCACTTCGTTCAAAATGGATTTCTTCCTTATTGGGTCCGGGAGTGGTCACCCAAGAGACCAAACCCCTCACGATGTTCATTGGGGCAACCCACAAAGAAACCATCGCGTTTGAGATCATTCAATCACCTCATACTCCCTTGATACTGGGTTACACCTGGCTACACATACACAACCCACGAATAGATTGGGACAAGGGCGAGATACTAGCATGGAGTACCACTTGTCGCTCCTGTTTGATACCCTGTAGACAAGTGAATCTCGTTCTGGAGATTACACCAACCGACCCCAGGCTCCTGGTGCTGAAACACTATTGGGATTTTTTAGACATCTTCTCCAAGAAACAAACAGAACGCCTGCCTCCGCACACACCCTATGATTGTGCCATAGACTTGTTACCGGGTACCACACCACCAAGAGGCCACACGTATCCCCTATCAGAGGCAGAAAACAAAGCCCTTGAAGTGTACATCAAGGAGAGTCTGAAAGAGGGTTTCATCCAGCCCTCCTCATCACCTGCGGGAGCCGGGTTTTTCTTTGTGTCCAAGAAAGAGGGATCTCTATGACCCTGTATCGATTACAGAGGCCTCAATCATATTACTGTGAAGAATAGATACCCTCTCCCATTGATCACTGAGATCTACGACCAGTTAAAAGGGGCCACAGTGTTCACTAGGCTAGATCTGAGAGGCACATATAATCTGATTCGTATCAAAGAAAACGATGAATGGAAAACAGCGTTCAACACAAGGTTCGGTCATTATGAATATCGGGTGATGCCCTTTGGCCTCTGCAACGCGCCTGCTGTATTCTAAGCCTTTGTTAATGATGTTTTTCGGGACATGCTGCTTACCCACGTTATAGTGTATCTAGATGACATCCTTGTGTTTTCCCCAGACCTCGCGAACATCTCCGTTCTGTCTTGCAAAGACTCTGTGAAAGCGGCCTGTATTCTAAAGCCGAAAAGTGTGAGTTCGACCGACCACAAAAACCTGCAGTACATAGAGGTGGCACGACGTCTAAATCCTCGACAAGCCAGATGGGCACACCACTGTTCTTGTTGTGGTTGACAGATTCTCTAAACAAGCGCACTTCATTGCTTTACCCAAGCTTCCAACGGCATCCCAGTTGGCGGACGTGTTTATTAGAGAGGTGGTACGAGTACACGGCTTACCCCTCCACTAAGTGTCGGATAGAGGTCCTCAGTTTATATGCCGGTACTGGAGGGCTCTTTGCCACAAGCTTGGAATCCGCACACATCTGTTGTCCGCATATCATCCACAGTCCAACGGTCAAATTGAGCGCACCAACCAAACCCTGAAACAATATCTATGCATGTATGTTAACGACAGACAAGACAACTGGTCCACCCTTTTGCCCTTAGCTGAATTGGCATATAACAAGGCCTTGCACGACTCCTTGCGTTGCTCTCCCTTCTATGCTGCTTTGGGTTACCACCCTGTGGTCTCACCACCTCCCTCCACTTCCCGTAGTGTCGGTATTCCGGCAGTTGGGGAAAGGGTTTCAAACATGCATACCCATTGGAGGGCTCTCGGTGGCCAAATGGCCAAGGCCCCGGTCGGCAGTAAGACTGCGGCCGATAAAGGTCGTGCTCCGTCGCCTCAATATAGGGTCGGTGACCTGGTTTGGTTGTCCTCGAAACACATAGTGCTCCGCCAACCTTGTAGGTCCCTGGGTCCTCGATTCCTTGGTCCCTTCCGCGTTCTCCAGCTGGTCCTTGAGGTTGCCGTGTCCCTGGCACTGCCTCCCTCTATGCGGATCCCCAACACATTCCACGTGTCCCTCCTAAAACCCTATGTCGCTAACCGCTTTGCCATGTCCCTTCGTCCTCCTGCTCCTGTCCTTGTTTAGGGCCATGAGGAGCACCGTGGCTCCCTCCAATATTTGATCGACTGGAACTCGCAGAAGCTCCTACTCAAGGGTTTGATGCATTGAATCAACATTAAAGGTTGTCTATCAAATTATATGTGCTGTATTTGAACCAAATTGTTCATGTTCATGTGTACAAAACACAGTTTTTAGTTATAAAACAAAAAGAGGCACTGTTGGCAAGTTACGTTTTGAGCCTCTGAGTGATAGTGAGTCCCTCTGGGTTAGGTGGGTTTAAACGGGCCAAAGTTGGGATGAGATTGGGCTAGTCTCACAATCAAAAGACCTTTCCTCTTCCAGAGAAACCTCATTCCTGGACCATGGAGTGCTGGAACACGGTAATGCAGTCCCTGTGTACTTTTTGATTGAATTTGGGGCTGGTTTTCATTTCCATTCAAATAAATATGCCTAGAGAGACAGCTTGTTAGTTTAACAGTGGGGGTAAAAGGGGAGGGCCAAATGGCAATTCTGCCCATTTATTCTCATGTCCTGCACATATTTACTTATTCCATCCCCAAAAACAAGTTTCTGAACAGCATGTGGCTCTCCATATTAAAATGTTGCAGAACGTGCTAGTAGATCATGGATTGTGGAATGAAGTGTAGTTACAAGTTAAAATATAGACTTTCAGCCCACAACATATGGACATCTGCATTGTCCAGTTATTGATATTTACCTGTTAGTCACACTGGGAAACTAATACTCAACCCCTGAACGTTTCAGATAAGTCCTTTGGAATCACTGACGGCAGTTAAATTATTTGAAATGTTATCATGCAAGATTATTAATATACTGTACATGCTGCAATGTGTTCCCTAAAATGATATGATATGATAAGTTGTGAAATTATTTTGCTCTACAACATCAGAAATATTTCTGGAAAAAAGCATTAGATAGAGGTTGGGTATTGTTGAACACAATAACTCTAAATAAATCCAGCATCTGCTGTTATCTTGTTGATTACCTGAAAACAATAAAAAAAAATTAGTAGTTTATCTGACTTCACAGGAAGCTGTTTTTTCAGACTAAAACCATCATCTTTTAAAATGAGAATATTTGTATTTCTTAAAAATAGTTATTCATGGTTTACTGTGAGATTATAAAGCTTAGCATACAATAATAGAGCAATCAATTATGTTATAGTTTCATACATAATTAAAAACTGACAAAGGCAACAGCACATGCTTACAAGGATAGTCACAAAGAGTCCAGAAGCCTGGCATTGATAAACAGGATTTCTAAACATCTCATAAACATTTATCGTCTTGTTTTTCAAGGAAAGGATTTACTGATGTTTGCTCATGCCGTCCACCAACAATTGCTTAAAATGAATGTTTCTATGGTACGTAAATGAATGTGCATTAAAAGTCAAATTGCTTGCTGAGATTCTAATAAATGGTGCAAATGTGGCTTTGTTGAAAAAAATAAAACTGATTTATAGCGTTTTTTTTTCAAAGGGAGCTATAATTTATCAACAGAAATAATAAGCAGATAAATTTGACTGTAATTTCAAATTTTTTTCTTTACACTTGGTGCAAGTTATATTAAAAATTGCTGCTTGTATTTTCAAAACAAATTTTTCATTAAAGGAAAAGAATTGTTGAACTACATTTTCATTCCTAATGAAAGCATACATTCTATAATATTGGGAAATACTTAAGTAAAAGTCACTGTTGAAAAATCTCTTCTTCAGGACAATTTCCTTATGATTATCTCTACCTATATGAGGACATAGTAAAAAAAAAGTAATTTTAACTAACTAGTAAGTTTTTCTACAAGCATGGCAATAAACCAGGCAAATATCTGGCACGTGCCCTACAATATAAACAATGCCAACTATACATCCCTGCAATCAGAGGTGCCTCTAGCAGTGTCCAATATATCAATATCGCAAAATATTTAGAACACTTTTACACAGAACTTCAGGCTTGCCGACAACACTGCTGATGCTGAAGCCTTGCTTCCCCCGGATTCGGAACTATTTGAGACGCTTTGGTCTTCGTGCACTGGACCCAGAATCTTGTAAAGCCTTGGAGGCCTTGGAGGCTTGCAGATCGAGCTAGAGATGGCTTTATAATTGGTTGCCTCAGCTAAGAACCTGGGTCTACATGACTTCCCACAGGCAAACAGTAAAACTTTTCATGAAAGTTTGAGCCTCTTTTTTTCTAATGGCTTTCAATATTCTTACTGAGGGTTCAGTTTTACCTTCCCAGACATTGGAGGTGGTTCTGACCCTACTTTTCAAGCTGGGAAAGGATCTGCTTCACTGTGGCAGCTACTGGCCAATTTTCTTGTTTAACATGGACAGCAAACTGTTCTCAAAAATTCTGGCGCTGCAATTACAACCTTTTCTTCCAGACTGGATTGGCATGGGCCAAGTAGGTTTTGTGCACCAGACTACTTATCTGACATTACTAGGATTCCTTGCCTCTCAATTAGAGGGAACCCAGATCTTGTCGTGGATTCTTTGTGGTACCAAAGGGGAGGACAATCTGAAGTAAGGCCACTTGATATCCAGTAGGGAACTGTCCCCATTGGAAGTGTGCCCACTTTCTTAGCGACCCTCAAGTACCATCAGATATGCCATTATCTCCGGAGGGGGGATTCTCCAAGCTTACTTTTCAGATGGACGTGTCTGTTCTGGAGCAGTTGCCGTAGTCGGACCAGCTGCTGGTCCACTTGCTTTCTAGGCTCTATAGCCTCTAAAGTCTACACCTCCTCAGCACTTGACCCTTTTCTACATTAGAGTATGAGAGCGAGACCTTGGAATTTTTTTTTCCAAATAGTGGACAAAGGCAATGGCACTGAATCACAATTGTTCCATTAACTCTAAGATCCAGGTAACTGCTTACAAGATTCTGACCAGATAGTATAGTGTCACAGTGGGGGTCCATCAGATTTTTCCCTCATGATTTTATGACTGCTGGAGGTGTCTGGGGGGCTAGGGATGATTATGTGCATATTTGGTGGTCCTGCCCTAGGATTCGCCCATTATGGGATACGTTTGTGGAGACTACCTCCCAGCTCTCTCACCACTCCTGCAGCTTTCTCTCTGGCTGCTTGCGCATACTGTGCGAGCAGCCTCAGTTTTACCATGGGGTCATGTGATGTCATGTACCCCCGATATCCTCTTGCCTCCCAGTGCTGGTTCAAATTATTTTAGAAAGGGCCCTTCTGACCTCGTTCGGTGGGGTCCCGGTAGGAAGGGCCCTCTCTAAACAATTTTGAACTGGTAAGAGGAGACAGGAAGAAAGGGTCGCACCGTGCCCTGAGAGGTACAGGCCCCATCACGGCTGCAACCTTTGTAGTTATTCCAGTGAACTGTGGACCTCATTCTGGCTAAAGGGCACTCGTTAGATAGCAGAGTGGGATAGTGGCATTTCACTCCGCCAGAAATATTTGGTTCTGGTGAGTCTCACCACTGATTCAATGAAAACCAAAGCAAAGGGGAAACTCTGGAACCTCCTCCATCCTTGAATGGATGAACTCTGAACCGGCAAAAAAAAGTACACTCAACTGGTTAAAGACAAATTCTGAACAGAATGTTTTCAGTGTTTATTCATGATATATTCTGGGTGAAACATGATTTAGGAACATAAGAGCTATACTCTGAGCTATACTTCAAGTGCATAAATACAATTTGCAAGGATGGAACAGAGGAGATTGATTAGTGTGTGATAAGTACACATCTCAGCTTGTCCAAAGTGAAAGAAGTAGAGGAAGGACATAACCATTTTATATCCAAGTGTATGAGGATAACACCTGGGCATCATAAAAACATCACTTGAGTTTGTTTCTATAGTTATATAGAAAATGAATAATGTATGCACTTCAAAGAGACTGATGAGTTTGGAGATGTTATAGGTCAAAAACTGCCAGCTTTTTCTAAATTACTTTTTTGTATACCCATACATTAATAACATCTGTGCTCTCCCAACAACGTTTGAACTAATCTAATTTTCCTAACTATAAGTGAATCATCTGTACTAGTTTACCTACATTATTTGCTATTTTTAACATTTTGTCTTAACTATTTTCTTAAATATGGGGCTACATATAGAAAGACTATGGAAATGCCCTCTCATGTTACACCATGACTGTGCCCCTGTGCACAAAGCAAGGTCCGTAAAGACATGGTTTGGCAAATCTGGTGTGGAGGAACTCAAGTGGCCTGCACACAGCCCTGTTGAACACATTTGGGATGAATTGGTATGCCAATTGCGAGCTAGCTCACCCATCAGTACCAGGCTTCATAAATGCACTTCTGGCTGAATGGGCACAAATTCTCACACGCTCCAAAATCCTGTGGAAAGCCTTCGCAGAAGAGTACAGGCTGTTAAAGGGGTAGCCAACGTCATATTAATGCCCATGGTTTCGGAATGGGATGTCCAACAAGCTCATATAAGCTCATATAGGTGTGATGGTTAAGTGTCTATATACTTTTTGGTCATATAGTGTATTTCTGAAGAAGCCTTGTGGGTTAGGCTTGTTTAACGTATGGATTGCATAAAAAACATCTCCAACAGGAAAAAATAATTTATTTTATACACAAGCAAAAATAGCAACAAAATGTTGGCTGGCATAAATATTTTGAAGACTGATCTTGTAAATAAATTAAATTAAGAAGGATGAGCTCATAAATATCTTGCAGATGGCACTAATCCTTTTAATGGATAACCAGATCCAAATTACTGCTACTCTGAATATGAAATAAAATTCTGTAAATTTATAGCCATAATGGAAACGGCAGTACAGCAACATTGCTGCTAAACAATCACTTGGTCAAGTCAAAGGGGGCACAAACTTGGCACCCTTTTCCTCAGGGGGTTTAAGGCAGGTTTTTTTTTACATTTTCAAAGTTTGACATTTTACAGTTCTGTACACTAAATATACCAATATAATTGTCTGTAAATTAAAGTTAGCAATATATATATATTGTGACATTATACAGGATTTTATGGTAGAAGGAAGGTACATAGATTCTGAACAGTTTATTTTCCGTATAACGAGTTGTGAAGTAGGCAGCGGTAAGGTTGGGTCCCTTCCCTTTTCTTGCACTCTAATTCATAGGTGGTGCCTTTATAATAGCAGGAAGCCAATCAGCTACAGGAATTGTTTTGGTTGAGGATTCGGTGAGTACTGAAGGAGGCTGGAACGTGTATCCAACAAATAAATAAGTTTGAACACAGGTATTGAGTGTGTGTGTTATAGGGCAAGTGAAATTGATCATAAGAGATTTAGTGGTTCAGCACTACAGTCAGGGCTGACTTTTTGTTTAGTTAGTGCTCCAGAGTGGAGTTCCTGCCTTGTTATGGACGTAAAGATCCTGTGACCTGTATAAGATATCACATTCCAAGGTTTATGAAGGCTTTATTTTCATTTTAATTGTTTTTTAATTGATGCATTAAATGATCTTATTAAACAAATGCCTTATTTTGACACATAGCACATTTGTCTGCACTTTCTGTCCACCCTCAAAGACTATATCGCTATTGAAAATCCCAGAGACAAGCTCACAACATTTCAGAGCATATATTGTTATATTCTATATTGTATTAGATATCCTAACTTTCTAGTCTAATGATCTTAATGATTATCCCCCCCATTAAGTTAGCTCTCCTGTATGATTGTTATTGATTGGTCTTGTAACCTCGATGGAGTTGAGTTTAGGGCTCTGTGTGGGCCAGTCAAGATCTTCCACAAAAAACTCACCCAACCATGTCTTTATGGACATTGCTTTGTGCACTGGCGCTCAGTCATGCTGGAGTAGAAAAGGGCCTTCCCCAATTCCAGTATGCCCCAGTACACAAAGCATGGATGGATGCTTTAAAGCCTCCATAAAGATATGGTTGGATGAGTTTGGTGTGGAAAATCTTGACTGGCCCGCACAGAGCCCTAACCTCAACCCCATCGAACACTTTTGGGATGAGCAAATGTAGATTGGGAGCCAGGCCTTCTCGTCCAACATCAGTACCTGACCTCACAAATGCTCTACTGGATGAATGGGCTAAAATTCCCACAGAGACACTCCAAAATCTGTTTGAAAGCTGTTATAGCTGCATATTAATCTCTATGTATTTGGAATGCTATGTCATAAAATTCCCTATTGGTGTAATGGTCGGGTGTCCCAATACATTTGTCCATATAGTGAATCTGAACTAAATAAACCAACGGTCAAGGAAGGCAGTATTGGACCTGTCTTGTTCTCGTCTCTATGGCAAGATATTTACCAGTTCTGTTCCTGATCCCTGTCTCTGCACAAAGAGATCAGTTATCTTGCTGTATCATGTTTCTACTTCATGTTGCTTACCTATCCTGTTCCTGACTGCTGTTTTCCACATCATTTCACCCCCTGCCTTCTTTCCTGTCTCTGCCAATAGGGGACAGCTGGCCTGCCCCCCACCCCGATCAGTTCTAACTCTTCAAAATTTCTGAAATTAGGTGGAACTTAGCAAGGTCATGTAACTCAACAATCTGTGACCCTGCAGTAGTAGCATGGCAGCACTCTGACTCTCCACTAGAGGCTACACATTGTATTCATAACAATACAGTGACTAACAACAAAAAGTACAACAGAATATACATTTGTGCACACAAGAAAGCACAAAGACAAAAACAAAGAGGTAAAAGATCAGACATATAAAAAGGTATGTGTAATGGACGTTAGCACCTTGTAACAATGTGTGATACCTATAGTTTCCAGGGGATTAGTGCAACACTGGAGCTACAAGGAGATTACAGGCTGCATGTACAGGAGAGGAGAGGCCGGTGGCACATGTTGTGAGTGCAGCCATATTATAGCCCCGTAAAACTTTGGACTCAGTTCTTATAGAACAAGTACATTGAAACACACTGTATATGGCAGATCTGTTTTTGTATGTGTGTTCAGTAGAAAGGTTAGAACTGAGTAATCTTCTAAATGCCCTAGTTACTGTATATTAAATGTATCAAATGAACTGTCCAAAGATAATGTTCACTGAAATCAATAGGTAATACTGTATACTGTAGCTATCATAGAGTGACTGTTGATAATCCCATCTTCCTTACATACTGCTTGATTCTGTTTCTAGATAAGACCTAATGGCATGTGTAGATATATACTAAACAGGGTTCCACATTGTATATTTTCTGTAATAGTGACTCATATTGAAGTGTATCTCCTAAATGCCTGAGAAAGGATGCAATAAATATATTAATTCCATCTTTGATAGATTTCCAAAAAAATCTGTTAGTAATTTTTAGTTTGCTGGATATAACATAACATTAAATAAAGAGAACAAAAGGCTAGGCAGTAAGGTTGCCACAAAACATGTTTCTCCTTTTGCTCCTTTGTTTAATGTGGCTTTCATGTGTACAGTTAATGTCCTTATTTTGGATAAAAACTAAGGGACAGATTTATCAACAGTGGCACTAATTGCTGTTTTAGCCACTGGCTTTCTAAATATGCTAATCACAGCGGCTGTTCAACACAGTACAGGAAATCCAATGAATGGTGGCATGAATAGAACTGGAATTATGCATCTATGATTTTTGTAGTATATTGAGTTAGTATTGCTATATAAAGAATACCTTTTTAAATGTGTCTCTCTTTAGAGAGAGGTTTCCATCGACTTCATTAACCTCATGATTGCCAATCTCCATCGCTTCTAGAGGGTGTTATTTGAAGATAATTTGTTTAAAATACATTTCAATGCATAAATAATAGTTTTATGATTCTTACTGTGAGCGAAAAGCTAAAGATATGAAAACACTAAAATGTAAAAATTAAAATGTATAAATCACAGTGAAATACCCATCCCCAAGTGTAGCATAATCCCTCCTCACCTAAACAGGAAACACATTAATAGTGTGTATATATATATATATATATAAATATATTTAGTTATGTTTAAATACATTTTTTTTCTTATTGTAACTTTGTAATATTACAAAGGTAAATCACCGTTCACTGTGCACATGGATAAAAAGGGAGAAGTAGTAGTACATGGAATTTAGTGACCCATTACTATGTATAAAAAGAAACGTGCCATTATGAATATTAGAACAATTCTAGGGTACTTGCGATGTAGAATCTATATAGATGGTCTAGGCTCCAGGGATATTTAAAAGCTAACCAAAGACATTACAGATGCAGCTTTAGCAATCTTGTCTGTTATTGCTAGAATGTTTTTATTTTTTTTCAGTTAGGTTATTTTTAAATCAAGTTCATGCAAATTTAAATCTAACATATACATCAACAGATACAATCAGTTGATAGATAATGCAATTGTTATAATTTATATTATCATATAACACATTGCCCTGTCTAACATTTCCCCTTTGCTGTCAAGCTCACTCTTTATCTATAACTTAGTGTGGCTAGCTGAAATTATGCACGTAGATTAGTTTTGGCATTGTAAACCAGTGAATTGCCATGCAGAAGTGCATGGGAAAATTTCATCAGTTTATCAGTATTCCTGCTAGGGGTCACCAGCTCAAACGCCAGGCCGGACTGGTACACCCTGTATTGATAAGTCATAGAAACATAATTTGATGGCAGATTAGTACCATTCAGCTCATCTAGTCTGCCCATTTTTCCAGATGAAGAATGAAAACTTAGTCATCGGTCTACATAAAACCAACATCAGTTGAGTTAATTAGGGTAAATATCCTCAGATCAAGTCTTTCTTGGACCTAAAGTACATTTTAAGATATTTTCTTACCTGCCCATTCCCAAGAAAAGCTTCTATTGCTAATCTTGTGTAGGAGGTGCCTAAATGTACCTCAAACGATCCAAATAATATAATTTTGTTCACTTGAAGAGTGGAGTCAATTGATAACAACAAAAATATGATTCATAATGTCTCTCCACAGCTGCTATCTTCCAAGAGCCTCTGTACTGATTTTTTTGTATTTCTAATAAATATCCATCCAGACTATGAAAATCATTCACTGTCTAAGCCTAGTTTAAGTAGGAGCAGCTAGTACATACTGCTTTTTCATACATCCCAACATTTCAGGTGTTGAAATGAGGGGGGCAGGGAGGACGTTACCCGAATAACAACCTTGCAAATAGGTAAATTATTTTTTTGCATACTTGGACTGGTAAGCGAAGGTCAGAGGATCTCCCCAACCAGCCGTGTTTCGTAGCAGGACAGTGGGATTGCTTCCCAGATAAGTACCCAACAATCAGGATGCTATTACAAACATTTTCTTGCAGAAGAAAATGAATACAGACAGAAACTCTGACACCTAATAAATTAGATTAGCATGCAAAGCACAGGTAATATAGAAGAAGACTTGTCACATTGTGAAAGCATGCAATTACTAGTTGGGTATGACATCACTTCCTAAACATTAAAAAAGCCATGACGGTTCTGGGAATGTCATCATTTTTACTAATCAGTAACAAAGGAAGTCAACAATCAAATTTATTGTTTGCTATAGGAAAACTTGTAATTGGGAGATTTTCTTTATGAATTTCCAAAGCCTATATGTTTTTTTTTTAATAATTTACAAGTATGCAAAATAAATACTGCAAGAGTGGAAGGCATATGTTTTCTCAACGTGCTATTAAATCATAGCCCAGTTGCACAATCATTTAATGAATAATAAACTTCAGTAAATATTATTACATCGTGGATATCACAAATCACATTATACAAGGCACATGGTTGATTTTACATTTCCCAATAAACTGCATTAGCAAGAAATGACAGCTTGCAGAAGTCTTATTAGATCTATCTGTAGTCCATCAGAGAAAGAAATGTGAGCATTACACAAACTTGCAAGATGATACAAAAAATGCCACACTGTAAATTATATAGAACAGCTTTTAAATGTATCGGATGCTTTTTTATTGGATACATCCTATAGTGAGCGAATAGCTAAGCCAACGTGGCACACCGAAATTCCACCTTGGAAGCTCCCCCATTTGTAGTATGTACATGTAGAGCTGAAAGAAATTTCAATTTGTTTAAAGCACACAGTCCCTTACAACAACCTTATCAGGAATATGATCTTTCTGAAAGTATGACAAGACTGCTTCAACTTAAAGGGACACAAAAGTGTGCTTGAGCTCACCAAACAAAAAAAACCCTTAAGAAAGTAATTTGTAAATACTTTCAAATGCATTGTTTTAAGTTAAAATGTATTTACCTTAGGGAAAGGCTGCAGGCCTCCATTGTCCAGGGATTCTCAACACTGATTGGCTGCTTGGACCAGCCAATCAATGGCAAGAAACACTCTTATTTGCCGAGCAAGCACTGATGCTAAATGATGGTAATTATATCACGTGCAAGGAGGAGTGTGCAGCTGAACATATCTCCTGCACATCAAATAGGTAAGGAGCATTTGCAAGGTGGGAACCAATTCTCTTTTATTGAACTTATTAGACTTATCCCATGAAGGTGATCCACTCCTCCAATGTGAGATCATTTTACACCATGATTATGCCCGTATGGACGAAATGCGTAAGGCGAGGACTCTGTGCTTTGCTCGTATGGTATTTCAAGAGGATTAATAAGGTTTTTGGTTTTAGATGGACGATTGGATACACTTGCCTTATTTCCTTCTGGAGTGCGCCGCAGATATCTGCTAATGTGGTTTTTGTTCTTGAAGTTCACACAGGGTTATACCCACGGAGAGGTGGAAGAAGATAAGAAATTCTGGTAAATTTGTAATTCATATGAATCTGAATGTACAAGTCTAATGAAAATCACAATGTTAACTTAACTATTAAGCAAATTAATTGGAATACAAAAAATAGAAAACAGAGCAGTTTATGAGGTATACTTAGTTAATCAGATTACCCTAAACAAAAAGATAAATATGGAAAGATAAACCAAAATATCACCAACGTGTATGGGTTAGGCAAGAACTAAAAGGTATTTTGTGCATTCCCAGCACAGGTTAAATAGTTAATTTGAGAATAGTACATTGAAATCCTGCCTGAAGCCAGGGGAGTCCTCAATAAAAGCCTTCTCCATACAAAAGATATTAACTTGAGATAAACTAGTACTACACTTTCCCCGCTTTGATAGTATTTCCATGTTAGACTTGCTGTTTAGCAATCAGAATGCATTATGCATGATACATGGACAATGCATTATATCTCTTTACATTACTTACTTTTTAAGTGCAATGCATAGAAAAATAGACATAAATCAGTATGTTGACATAAATGCAAGTACAGTCTTAAGAAGCTCATTAGACTATAAATAATTTAAACCTATGTATGTCCTCTCGTTTTGGAAACTTAAATAGAGCAAATTCTAATTGGGGACTTACGTCTTCTGTTGTCATACCGACTCTGATTTCAGGTATATTACGGTATATTTTTACTATGACTGACGGAAACCACAATCACTTTTCACTTTTTGAAATGTGGCTTAGGTACGGTACCTAACAGAAACAACCCCTAAGATGCACAACTGACTTGAGCAGATAATGAAAATGTATATGCTGTTCTAGAGCCCAACTCTGGAAAGAAAACTGAATTAGATTATTGGTCCAATATATTAGGTAATATGAAAAGGCGCTGCAACACGATACGTCAAGCAAAAGAAAATTGACATTTCTCCAAACTGTAGAAGCAAGATATTTGGCCTAGGTTATCAAATATTAAAGGATAGCGGGTTGCTGGAATTATACTATAAGCCCCTTAGAGTATTATTATCACACATAAGTATGTAAATGTATAGGTAAATGGGCTTCAGTTCTAGTGACAAACAGACAAGAAGGCCTTCTTCTTCAGAAAGAAGTGGGAAGTAACATGTAGATCTACAAAAACATGTTGTGGGCACAAAGGGCATACTGTTGCTATTGAATGAACCCAGATCTTGAATGAGACCAGCGATATCCCTAGTACATCCTAAAAGTCAGGTTGTTCCAAGGGTTCTATGGTCATACTCATTTTATAGCCTATGGCCTAGGGTGAAACTGGTGTTACTTAGGTTTGTTTCAGGCATAACATGGAAGATTTTCACTTTTCTTTTCCAATGGGCATGCTGCTTGCAAAACTCTAAGCAACGGTGCTCCACTTAGCAATCTATTATATTTCTGAAACTATGTTTTCTTCTAGCATAGTGTAAAAAGCATGGTCAATGGTATTGCCTAGTTGGCAGTATCATAAGGGGAAATTCAACATTCTGGCTACAGATGAACACAATATTTAAGTGCAGCTGTGCTTTTGTCTGAGCAGCTGATTGTTAATTTTCAAAATGTTCTCTACATATTGGAATTGTTGGCCATCTGGAACATTTTAGAACAGTAAATAGACTTAAAGAAGTAAGAATCTTGTATAGAACACAGTGGTGTGTTGGCTACGTTCATTAGACTATGCCTGGTTTATGATTACTAGGGAAAAAATGTCCTAATTATTCATAACATTGCCAGTATTTCAAATGCTAGCTTTATATTAAAACGGTAAAAGTATATTAGCATGTTCAATTTTATTGTAAAATACATGTTTGTAGGAATTTTAAAAAATAGATCATAAAGATATATACTATGTAATACAATTTCCTTCAAGTATATTTTCCAATACCACAAAAGGTAGCATTCTAAAAAGTTGAAGAAATAAAAATGTGTATTGTAGCCAATATAGAATTGAGCCCATATTAATGACATTAAAGTTTTGTGCATGTAGAACAGAAAACCCGAAGAAATTCATATGAGTCTACTCACCAAGAAGCTGACTGCTCTGGACCCTTGGGTTTTAGCATTTTAGGTAAGGGCATGTGAGATCACTGTGGACTTACACAACAAAACATAAAAAACACAATTTGGTGTACGTATACACAGTATATAATGTGAACATTTAAAAACAGCTAATTTTCTTCTACACAAGAAAGGCAGGAAATCATAATTAAAATTCAAGCACATTTATTTAAATAGGGCAACGTGCAAAATAGCAGCCCTTGAATATTTTTCCTTATAGCCCAATTCCATACAATGTTGCAGCTTCATAGTCTGGATTTGTTCCAATACCTGCTCATTACAACCAGCCTTATAAAGGTCCAAGTACTAATAAGTGTCTGTAGGTAAGAATTTAATGAGTAGAGCCTTAAAACATACTGGGTCCTGAATACCTCCCCTTGCCTCCCTCACTTCTTTCTGGGTGTTTTGCCTTTCCCTTCATCACATATCCTCCCCTGCTCACAAAGAGAGAAGTAAGCAACTGCAGCGAAGAAGGCATGCACCCAAGAAAGAACATTTGTGTTCCCCTGCTGTCAGGACCCACAGGGGTTCTGGTGTTGCTAGAGGGAGTGCGCAGTAGTAAGCCTCCAGTCCAAAAACAAGGATAAGTGCTTGCCATACCTACAGGATCCGTGTTCAGGCCTGGTCCAATAGTACAGGTACTGATGCAGCTCCAGATGGCAAGCAGGCTTGGCATACCACCTCTTCACAGCACTTCACCTCGGGCAAGTCCTAACGCTAGCCATAACCTATAAAAATGGAATATTAAAACTAAAACTGAGGAAATAAACCCAAGGTGCTAACTGTAGCAGGTAGGGAAGAAACAGAGGAACAACTGGGGCAGGTTAAATGCAAGGAACAGAGAAACATAAACAAAGGCACAGACAAATAGGGAACTGGATGCATACTACTGCAACAGCACGCAAAACATGGAGCCTGACACCTGCTTAGATCCACCAGAAGTAGTTTTCCAAACTCAAAAATGCTTGTACCTTTTTCTTATTAAGTGGCGTGGGCCACTCCTAAATTACTTGGTGTTTTACCAATCCTCTATGAACTGTAAATCCAAGATATGTGGTTTTCTAATCCTATTGCACACTTGCTTGGATTAGCAGTTAATCGTGCACGTAACAAATACAGAAAGGGAAGCACATCCTAAAACACATACACATTCAGATTTTGGGGTGCTCCAGAAATGACCCACATGTACACACAACAAAGCAAGAGATCAGCGCACACCCAGTAAAAGCACATATCTGAGGCATAAATTGGGGATTCCTGCACGTGCAATTGAATCCAGTACTGCCAAGACTTAACCAGTTACTATATAATTCTTCTATCACACCCAGATCAACCATTTCTATACCTCTTCTCTCGCTGCCTGTCTTCTAGCTTTTAGTAAAAAGTAAAAATGTACACAATTGTTCCCAATTTCTGGGAAAATATGTGCATTGCACATTACTTTGATTCCCTGCCTTTGTGGAGCTGACAGAGTATGTGCAATTTTTACATCAATGGCAGGAGGAATCACATAGTGTATATAGCTATGAAAGAATATTTTTCTTTTCAAGGTTTTAACAGGTTGACATGAGGTATCTGTTCTGGCTTTCTCTTTCCTGGTTGGCATATTTTTTAATTTACCTACCCTCTCCAAGACCCTTATAGTGCCTTTGCCACTTAGTCAAGAAGTTTCAATTCATGGTAGGTTTGAGTACCAGTACTCTATCCCCAGGTTTAGATACTCTCAGTCTAGCCTTTTTGTTATAATTGTGGGGTTGTTGGCAACACTGCTGTAACGCGTTCCTGCATTTGGGCAATATGCTGCCGTATAACTGTTCAAAAAGAGCAAATATACCAGTTTTTGCCATATTTCTCTGTGGTCTTCTGCAGCATACTTTTAAGGATTTCATTAAATAGTTCTACAAGGCAGTTTATCTAAGGATGATAGACTGAGGTGCA
This sequence comes from Spea multiplicata, assembly GCA_009364415.1. NCBI lineage: Eukaryota > Metazoa > Chordata > Amphibia > Anura > Pelobatidae > Spea > Spea multiplicata. Next base: position 41,021 of record VKOC01049703.1, read on the forward strand.
AAACTGTGAAATGATTAATATTCAGCAGAGCTATTTAGTTACCCTACATAAAAGAGGTGCCTTGATCGATATTATTTCTTTATTGATGCCAACCTGAGGGATTTCAAAGGGGAACTGCTTGGTGGCATAACCCAGAACAACAGCATGTGCAAATTTCACGGATTTTCACGGACTATGAAATGCTTTGAATGGAGAAACATAGATTCAGGACAGAACCCACAGCACTCTTCTATGTCTTTATTGAAGCCCAGCCAATAAAGCCATGTTTGGATAAGTTGTATTGCCCTCGCAGACTTCTCTATAGTTTTCGTTTGTGCCTTTGGAGTACCCGCTCTGCCAAATATGATAACTTCACTTGGGATTTTTTTCTCCCCAAAAAGGCAAGAAACTATAAGTAAAATGTATCTGAATAAGGCTTGTGTCACAAAAACAAAACACATAAACTAACACAAGACCCTAGCTCCCTAGCATTAACTAAATCATTTGGTTTCCTAACTATCTGTTTGGACAGCTAGTCTGTTCCAACCAGCAAAATAGTAGTACAAAGCCCTCACAGCAGAATTAAACACAGCATTATGGTCCAAGTTTATTCTGATACCTGCTGCTTACAACAAATAATCTGTTCATCTTCTTTATCGTGAACAAACTCTGACGCTACATGAAACGGAGAAAAAAGGGGCAACCTTCTAAGCAATATAGGAGCCCTTTATTTCAACGTAATGTGCACAACAGCAGCGAAGTACTTGAGTATTTAAAACCACATAATGGTTCTGTCTCTGTAGCCTCCATAATGCCACTGATTTATAAAGGTCAATTAACAACTTGTTCACGGGCACAGAAACATGGCCCCTAGGGAGAAATTAGTTCACCCATTCCTATTTTCTTTTGCATTTGGGGTTTAGTTTTTTATCTTTGATACACATGGATCTTTTGCATTGTAAATATGACCTTTGGGTCTCAGTGAGCAATTATTATTGGATCAAATAAATAGACGATGAATCACAGATCTAGACACTGCAAGAAGTATTTGCTTACAATACTGATGCCCTCAGAGTCTGAATAGAATGGAGGGGGCCTTGACAGGGATGCAGAGCAGGGCTAGTTCAGGGGGTCAAAGAAAGTTCAGTGGGGAGGAGGAGGTGGAGGAAGTCAGGGGGTATATAAGGTTGGGGCATAGGGGGCTCTGGGCTTTTGTTGTGCCAGCTTTTGTCCCATCCTCCCTCCCTTTATTTTGTGATGCTTCCTGTTATTATAGTGATTGGTGTTTTTGTTTACTAATCATGTGATGCCCTCCCAGGTGATGCTTACAGTTCGGCCCCGGTTGGTCCTGGCAAGCTTAGGGGTGTTCTGTTGTATTTGGGTCATTGCCGTGTTAATGCACCCTTTATGTTCACAGGTTCACAGGCCTTTCCATCCCACATTTGGTGTCTGTGTTTTATTTGGGGGGGTTATTGGGGATGACATAGCCTGAGAGTCGAGGATACCCCTGTCATATTTGTATATGCTTGCATCTCTGAAACTTTTCTTTAATGTATATTTGCTTTCTCCTGGGAAGATTTTGTAAGGACCCCCTTAATCATGAACCCTGTTTGTATAACATTGTATTCATTGTTAAAATATTCCGCCCTTATTTTCTATGCACATCACATTAATAGTCATTTTTATTGTTAATAATATTTCTTGCCGTCTTTAATATTATTTATCAGTTCTCTATGTATTGACTTTCCATTAATACACATACAGCACAAAGAAAATCTAGGATAAGCAAAGCGTAAGGCAACAGGGATTGGTACAATGCATATTAATTCACAGACGCATAACCTGTTTAACTATTATATTTATCCTGTCTTGTCACTTGAGACACCAAGGATAAATTAAATATCAACTTTGTTTTGCAATTACTTTGATTAGACTTTGGAGGTTAAGCTGCATCACCAGAAGCAAAGAAAATAAATGGCTTGTTCCTCTTAGCTGTTGTACAAATAAAACAAGATTTCTTGAATAATTGTTTCTCTAATGCCCTCAGCAAACATCAATACAGTATAATCAAATCCTTGTGTATTTATACAGGTGGCATATTGAAATAGTTTCCTACCTTCTTGGTATGTCATGGCACATATCATATGGACCTGGCTGTTCTGTTGGCAAAAGCAGACTGAGAAGTCAAACATTTCGTCATCGACCAGTGGCTGTGGAAGAACCCATATGGAGCTGAGCATTAACTTTGTATGCTCAAGTATTGAAGTATATCAGGATTCACGTTCTAGGTAAGAAAGTGATAACCAGGTGATCTACGCAAGGCGAGGTGAACACAAGATCAAAGCAAAGGAGGAACAATAGTAATAAAGGCCAAGTAAACAGGTATTACAACACAAGAACTAAGCAATTTAGGAACAAGGTAAACACAGAGGCTTGGGAAGTATGGTAAAGATAATCACAGGAGGAAGGACAAAACAAGGAAAAGACCCAACATGCCAGAAGCCTACCACAGGGGGAAAGGACAATCATATACCTGTCTAATTGTCCAGGTAATAGGGTGATTAGTTACAGGTCTATTAATAAGACCTAATATCCCAGAGTAGCATAATATAAGGTGGAGGAAAACCAACAATAAGTCAAAGAACAATCTAAAGAATGAATTAAATACGAGATGAAGTATGTCTGCTGGTGCAGACCTGCATATAAGTGTTTTATTGAATTAATTCTGGGTTCCTTTTGTGTCATATTAGAAATTTTCTGTCTGCTTAAATGAGAAGGAATTGAACATATTGGGCATGTTGTATTCCAAATATGACTTGGGCAACCAATTACTTGGCCCCTTGCTGGAATTGCCCCCCATGCTGAGTGTTCCCAGCTCTCCCCTGTGTATTTGGCTTTATACTGTTGAGGTCAGAGATATTATACAAGACCACCAGGCCTGAGATCCCTCAATGCTCTGTATTCAATAAGCTTTACGCTTCATGTTTAATAGTTCATAAAAATATAATATATATTGTATATACAGAATTGTTAGTTAGTTTATGTATAATGTTAGAGTCAGTATGTAGGTGTTAGTGTATGTTTTTTTTATAGTATGTGCATATGTAATAGAGTGGGGAGTTATCACGTGTAAACGTAGAACATTCGTAGAATGTAAAGGGTGTGTGTCCCAGCATGCAGTATGTGTATATATTGGTGTATGTTTGTGTTACACATAACAATTGTTATGGTTGGGTAAAGGTGATGGAAAACCCTTCCACTTAAAGTAAAGGGGATAGCAGAAACATTAGTGTCAGCATGAGTGTGTGTATTAATATTTGGTGTTCAAATGGTGGGGGGTGTTAGTGTATTGTGTTATCTTGATTGATGGTATTGCTGCTTTTGGGCCAGGACCACTACCACACTCCCCAACATCCAATTTAGACACCTGAAATGTTAGTGTCTTCTATCAGTGATAATTCACTTGTAAATGGAAATTGCCTTTTTTACCAGCCTTCTATTAAAATATGGCTTAATACTTTAAAACAGTTTTTGTTTTCACAGAATATAATGTTGTGGCCCCCACATATTGATCATGTAGTTTTAGCTCTGTTAGCCCAAATTACTAGACACATCCAGACTCCTCGTCATACTGTCTTGTAGTAAACATTATAATGGGATCCTCTGACTAATGGAAGCTATGGATTAAAGTATTTTGTTACAGTCATTAGGCTTCATTATCTTTGCTGTAAAATGTCGTGTTTAATCAGAGAAAGTCACTCAAAGTATCAAATGACCAAAGTATCAACAGATGTACCTAATAAAGTGGTACACCTTTTCAATTGCTTGTTAACACAAATAGCTAATCAGCCAATCACATAGCAGTAACTCAATGCATTTAGGCATGTAGACACGATCAAGACAACTTGCTGAAGTTAAACCCGAGCATCAGAATGGTGAAGAAAGGGATTTAAGTAACTTTGAACGTGGCATGGTTGTTGGTGCCAGACGGAGGGTGCCACTCCTGCCAGCTAAGAACAGGAAACTGAGGCTACAATTCGCACAGGCTCACCAAAATTGGAAATGGAGTTGCCTGGTCTGATGAGTTTCGATTCTAGCTGCGACATTCAGATGGCAGGGTCAGACTTTGGTGTAAACAACATAAAAGCATGGATCCATCCTGCCTTGTATTAATGGTTCAAGCTGGTGGAGCTGGTGTAATAGTGTGGTGGATCATGTCCGTCCCTTTATTACCACAGTGTACCCATCTGATGGCTACTTCCAGCAAAATAATGCACCATCTTGCAAAGCTCACATAATCTCAAACTGGTTTCTCGAACATGACAATGGGTTCACTCTACTCCAATGGCCTCCGCAGTCACCAGATCTTAATCCAATAGAGTAACTTTGGGATGTTTGATTCACATCATGGATGTGCAGCCGACAAATCTGCAGCAACTGCGTGATGCCATCATGTCCATATGGACCAAAATTTCTGAGGAATGTTTCCAGCATCTTGTAGAAAGTATGCCTCGAAGAATGAAGGCAGTTCTGAAAGCTAATGAGGGTACAACCCGGTACTAACAAGGTATTCCTTATAAAGTGGCCAGTGAGCGTATATCAAAGTTGGATTAGGTGATTTCTCATAGGAAGGTTAAGGAAACTCTACAGTGTTTGAGTCTTTGCCATCTTTGTCCCCAAGCAGCATGTCTGTGCTATCTTTGCCCCAAACAACCTACTGTGCCATCCTTGCCCCAAACAGCCTCTATGGAAAAGGGTATTAGATGGGGGGTATCTTATTTTGCCAGTATTTGCAAAGGATTTTGTGAGGATTGGATTAAAGTACTAAAGTCTGCCTAGTGGGCTACTGCCTGGTTACAAGAGTGATCCCTGGGGTCTACAAAGACCCCAAATAGATCTCCAGTTGCAAATGCAATAATAATAAAAGGAAGAAGAAAAATAAAAAATATCCTAAAGATTCCCATACACGTCATATCCCCCCTAATTACAAATCTAAAACAGAAAAACCTTCACTGCTCCCTAACCAATATGTTTTAAAATATTAAAAACTAGAATAGTTTATATGGGAGCATGTTGGCCTTCAAAACATAAAAACAATATGCATGTGGGGTATTACCAGGGGAGGGCTGGAGCCTTCGGACCACCCAGCTGTATCTGCGCCACCAGGCCAGAAGGTGTTCTCAGGTTTTATTTTTATTAGAAATGGTTACTTCTTTATATACCTGTGTACTTGTTTCAATTACTATAGCAAGAGTGAATGAAAAACGCTGATTACAAAAATTGTGTAGCTCATGTTAAAAATACCTGTATTTTTTAGTCTTTTGATACAACAATTTGGGATTTTTTTCTATTATAGATATAAAGAAGCATATATTATCTGAACCTTAATTATACCATTACTTTAATCATGTATCATTGGTTCAAAGGCATTAAAAAACATCTATAAATGTTAATGTAATCAAGTGTGGATTTTTTTAAATTCAGGCTTCACTAATTACCATCACCACGGCATGTCTGTATTAAGCAGGATCAACATTGCATGTGTCTTTAGGAAGGAAAAGTTCCTAAATGATTTAACTACGTGGTATAATACATAGGTTTGAATAAATTAAATCAGTACTGCATGCAAGCAACATATGCTTTGGTTGCTGATATCTCTGAGTTCAATTACTGTCAACTTGTAAGAAAATGTCTTTAAGGATATTTAGGTTATATTTTAGATGTATTTTCTGAAAATGTATTATATATAGAAACAACCGTGATCTTGGTGTGGTAAAGGTGTCTAACGAATATATATGTGAACAGACGATATGGCAGCCCCTGGCCTGGGCAGCAATCACAAAACTGGCATCCTCCTGACCTATGCTTCTGTTTATTAATTTACGCAAATGTATATCCACTGCATACATTCACATGTGTACACATAGACACATATACATGTAAACAAGCACAAATACATCCTTAGCTCACATGGTTGAAATTTTAATTAGTTTATATACTGACTTTTTTACTTGCTTACGTTATTTTATACACTGACATACTTACACACTCAAACATACAAACATTTACATATACTTACATATACTGACACTTATACATATACACACACATATATATTTAGGACCCCTACCAGCTTTCCTATATTTGTTAGCTGAGGAGAGGGCTCATTCTCAGTAGTCCACCGGCTGATGGCAGCTCTGCCTTTCTGCTCCCTTGCGGTCCTGACATGCTGCCTGCATGCTGAAACCGAGGGAGCACTGATGGAGAGGGCATTTCTGGGGGCCGCACTTACCTTTGTCAGACAGTCCTTTCATGCATGTACTGCTGACTGAGGAACTGATCAGTAGATTGAGGCAGCAGCCAGCCCAGCAGTATACCAAGCCCCAGGAGCAATTGCACTCTAACATACTTTCACACTCATTCATACAGACACTCAAAAATACCCACATGTACATATACTTACATACTTATAAATGGACATTCACCAAATTTGTTGGATTACTAATGAAAAACACTGGAAAAAATATTTAAGAATATTGTATTTTCCTCTGTTTTTACATAATATAACACTCTAGTATGAGGTCTAGTTTTGTTATGTTAACCTAATATACTAGACATCGGTGCAGTCCAGGTCGGAAGGGTCCTTTCTAAACAATTTTGAACCGATACATGTAGGTACACCAGTGGTAGTGACGACTTTCAGGCAGCAACATATTCTGGCCTAGGCCTAGAGCTTCAGGTCCCCTGTAACAAATCCAAGTGGGTCAATCAGTCAATAGGCTTGTTACAAGGGAGATCTCTGGTCTCTCCCAACTAGCCAATTTACACTGAGCAGACATAGCCTTCATAGATTGCATTCGAAAGCAATATACGTCATTAAGAAAAAGGGCACTGGGATATAATGTCATAATATCGCACTCTCCAATGAGGATGGTGACCATGGAGGCTGTAGGCTGCAGGACAGCATGAAAACCAGGACTGTTGGAAGGTATGCTCCCAAGGTATACAACTACTATCTGCTATGCCTATCATTGAACATTATTCCTATCTGTAACACAAAATTATAATAAACTTGAAAATAATCTAAAGCTTTAGAGAAAGAGAAACTAATAATCAACAAGGATTTAATTTGGGGATTTTGCTAACATAGTGATACACTGTAATGATTTTATTAAAGACAGGAGGCGAATATTATGGTTAACTTCCTTTAATACTCCCAAAAAGAAGAAACTTGAACAATACAGCAACTGAATAGTTAAATATTTTGACAATTAATGAAAAAATTTGAAAATTGACACTTCTGGGGAAGTGAAAACCTCTCGTCTCGAATTGATTTAATACATTATTAACTAAGAGCTAGAAATTATACATAAGGATCTTTAAAAACATTCTTTAAGGAGGGGTGGATATTTGTCTCCCTATCTATTAATTAAAATTATTACTTAGTTTCTTTTTACAAAGATACGATTAGACATATCAATTAATCAGGATGTCCAAACCCTGAGAAACATAAAAAAAGAAAAAAATGGTTCCTGCCAACTCACACTCCCAGGAAGCTGAGACGGTCTAGCAGGGAAAAAACGGGACAAGCATAAACCCTCTTGAAGGCCAACGAACAAAGAAAAAGCCACGCTTGCAAAGGCCCTGTTTGGCCGGAAACGTTTTGTTTTTTTTGTAAACCATAAGATTGGAAAGCTGTTTTGCACCCCTGAGAAAACAGGCTTAAAATTAAAACTCTCTAAACGTAGATAATCTAGACTAATCTGCCAGGTTGTGAATATTCTCAAGTCTAGTGCTTATCTCTAGTTTCCCCTGTTTCGCTACAGTTGCTCCTTTGCTGTAATCCAGTCCTGCAAATTATATTATTCTTTTTATATTGGTATTTAAACCATACGCTGAAAGCAATTGGCGAATATCCCCTAAGACCACCACGGAATTGTGGACATATACGGAAGAGGAGCCGGCTTGGAGACACTTCAGAATAATATACATGCCGAGTATATTCTCCTAAAGAGTAGGTGCATCCATCACCTTGCGTTGTTCCCTTCCCCATGCGATACCATCCCATGTTTTTTTGGTTGGTGTGATTTTTCTACATGCACAAGTGGACCCACGGACCTAGAGAGAATTCCACTTTGAAACATCACGTACACTTTGTGAGTGCATAAAGTAAACCAGCCAGTATTGTCTTTTTATATATCTGCACTATCACGGTTTTTTGTATTTCTTTTATTTTTGCGTTATTGGTTGACATGAGCGCACCTGGTTGGATTGTGTTTCATAAATTCCCTGTTACAGAATATCCCATTAAATAGTTGTACAATATGATAAAAGGAACCGGCCTAGTGGTGTAATATGCAAATTTCTACATAATTGTACTACCTCCAGAAATCCTAAATATATTACTTGCAAACCTATTAATGTATATTTACCTTACATGGATACATTAATTTTAATTACATTTTTGAACTTGTGACCTATGATTCCCAAGAAACGAAGATAATTAAGATTAGTCAATAGGAACAAATGCCTTGACATTATAAACGAGGAGGCTTCTTCAACTGTAATCCCACTTTAATTGTATGTATTAGTAATATTTTAACAACCAGACACATTTTTCGTGTATATAATTAAAAACATATTTGAAAAAGGCTTTATTGAGTTGTAGATTGTCCGTTTTTGGTTTAATTGTTAAAGATTACTAAAAATCTAGGCAGTTTTTTGGGCATTGGCCAAACTCTAGAGCATAGGGGTCCTCTGACCATGTGTTTTCCAAAACATTTTTATTATTTTTTAACAGTTTTATTAATATCATTAGAATTTCAATATTTAACACTATTTTTGAGAAACATTATGCTGAGCCACTAAGTTATATCTATTTTCTAGCAAGTTAATTTCTTAAAAGTTTGATAGGTTGCAAACTTCTGTCTACAGACAGATGAACCACAACATATTCCAACTAGGTACCAGACTAGATAGCTCAACTCTTTTTCTGTACCTAGAAATGGAGACTGGATTAAATTTAAAAAGGCCGAGAAGATTAAAGGTTAGAATGTTTAGGTGAAAATACCTCTTCCTATAATGAACCAGAAGAGGCCCCCCTTGGGCAAAACACCTAGATGATTTTTTTTCTTCATAGAGGAGTTCCACTGTAAAAGGGCGAAGATTAGATACATTAGATTGAGGCTAAATAGTATAAAAACAGAGATTTATAAATAGATTGATGGTATAGTATAATATGAAGATAAAAGAAATGGGATACATGAAACAAACTGTAAGAAGAAGAGAAGGGTAAAGACTGAAGAATCTCTCCCATATATGTACGGATCAAAGAAAGGACTGTGCTATGAGGTTAATAGAGACCAAGTGTCACTGGCTGACCTAGGACAGAAAGACTATATCTTGACCCATTTACTGGGGGCATAAGTCATTTTTACACCACCATAGTTACATGGAACTTTGTAATTGCTGGAATGAAAAACAAAATCTGAAATATTTATCCTACATCTTCTAAATAACTCTCTTCAATACACAAACTCCTTGGAATACAAAGATAATTTTTTTAAAAACATGTTTTAATTAAGTTGTACAAACACCACAAATGAAAAATTAGCCCATATTGATTAAATATCTTTCAACTACTTTGGAAGCATGATCAATTTTTAAATTTAGCAATTTAACAATTACAATTTAACAGAAAAATGTGTTGAAAAAATGTACTAGAACAATTTTAACTACTATTTTCATGATTCAGAATAGGTATATTATTAGGTATAATCTATAGGTATTACATAAACAAACTAGATCCACACACACTTTAAAATGAATAGCTGCAAAGATAGTTCTTCTTTAGAAAATTTGTAATTGTAAAAGGAATATTTATCAGTGTAATTTCAATTAAATGGCAGGTTAAATTACAGTATCATAGAACTCATATCACTCTTGCTGAAAATACAAATAAGCACTAAGCAGGCATTAATTTTTTCTTAAGCATATCATTTAATGCTAATTTATTTTTAAAATTATAGTTAATTTTTGTAATCAGACTGTGATTAATTACATTTCAAGTATGTAAATATGATATGTCCTCAAAATCAAAGGGCAAGTTATCATGACAAATTGTTCCCAGACCAACACATATCTGAATATAACTGATGATGAGAAATATAATTTTATATCCTCACTTTGGGTCACAATGGGTTTTCTTTTACTTATGAATGTCTTTGATAAATATAAACTGAAATAAAATGGGAAACTGTTTTTGGACACATTTGGATTTATAATCAAAATATTGTGAGCTGTCTTTTGTTTATTCTGCTATAAATCAGCTTAAATAAGTGAGAATACATTATACGGCAATATATTTTCATTATTAGCAAACAGGACATTAACAACGTAAACAAAATAATGAACTATTTAAAGTGCTGTACAAAAGGTTTAGTAAGTGAGTTTTAAGACAATTTAGAGAGAATCTCTATGTTCCTCTGGTTGGTGTACTCTTAGATGACAAGTCTTCTTTAGTACAGCTAGATTCACCATGAACATGCTATTTATCGGTCTCCGCATGCTTGTGTCTCCTCACTCTCTGTGTTCGACCCAGAGTCTCAGGTGAAGTACTGCTTCCTTGGGTCTTCAGGTCACTCCTCTCTTTAACCAGGCAGGGGGAGTGGTGTTTAGCTCCCTGCCACTTTCTCTCCTACCAAAGATTGTCTGGAGCTAGCCCTGATTCTAGGTGAAGCTAACTCTGTCACAAAAAAAGGTGCTAGCCCTTTCTACACGGTCAACTGTCTCTTGCTAAGGTACTTCCACAGAAGAAGTAGACCTCTGTGTAACCCGCTCTGGGAAGTTCCCAGGTATGCACATCAGGTCATTAAAATAATTATCAACATGACAAATTATGAAAGCGGTTTTTCTATACTTGGCAAATCGTGCCTAGTGGTTTATAGATTCCTATAAGGCTTTTTGAAAATGTGGTCTACTATTACAGGAAACCATTATAAATTATAACCTCTCCTCAACAATTCTTTTTAAAAGTGAAATGAATCCTTTTGCGTTTTGATTCAGGGTCATGTCCTCTGCTTATAATAAAAATCTATGAAGTTATTCTTCTGTTTTACTAAACCTTCAAAAAAATCAATATGTAAAACAAATAACTTGCATGTTAATATATCTCATTCTCTCCAGAGACAATTACTTCACAAAGAGATTACAGCATTGCTTAGGCTGCAAAAAAAAAAATCCTCTATTCGGCAAGATAATTCCCAAGCAGTGATAAAAATAGATACATTTAAATCACGTTATACTCCTTCATACTGAATCAAGGGTCAAATTTAAAAATATTGCAAGACGTCAACTCTATATGAGCCAATTATCTTGAAATGATAAATAAGTTTGAGAAAACGTAGTTAGTGTCTGAAATTTCAGGAGTGTTGTACTCACAATATATCTACTGGCCTCTGGAGGATGCCTGGAAATGAATAGGTTCTTAAAGAGCACAGGTGGGGGAATGCGAACCACAGATATATTTCCCTGCTTGGCTATTATACACAAATGGAGATGTCATTTTCTACCATGGTTAGATACAGAATCATTTTTTATACAGTAACAAATAGTTTGAGTTTATTCTGTTGAGGGGTTTCAGGTGCCACAGAAGTGAGGTTTTCATATCATATCCCTGTTATAGTTTTTATTTTCCCATTTGAATTCATTATGCAGAAAAGGAATGTTTTTATGACATCTATTATCCTATTACCTATCATCTCAAACACTTTAGTTTGCAAACATTTTGGTTCCCAGAGCAAATCAGACCAGATGTTTTTGGAACTGCCGATTGTGAAGAACATACGACTTAGTACTGATCTTCAGAAGTCATTTGAGTTTGATGACAAGGTTCCTTTTAATTAGAGCTTTGTGAAAGTAACAGTTATGAGACATCACTGTCTTTTCATAATCAGTGTGCTCCTAAGTATGAATGGAATATCAGTGATTAAGAATTAAATGTAAAATCCTGGTACTAACATATAAGGCCCTCCATAACACTGTTCCTCCATACATTTCTGCCCTCCTAAGCAAATACTCTCCTACTCAATCCTTACATATTTCCCATGGGCTATGGCTCTCCTCCCCACTTATTACCTCTTCTTTTTCCTGTCTAGAAGATTTCACTTGGGCTGCCCCATATCTCTGGAATCTACTTCCACCGAACCTTCAGAATTCATCCTCCCTCCCAACATTCAAGACACATCTCAAAACCCACTTTTTCAGAGAAGCATACAATCTTAGCTGCTAGAAGAGGTGTGTCCAAGTTTTTCCTGCAGTGGGCCACTTCATCAGAAATGTATATGATGGGGGGCCCCAGATTGAAATAAAGTAAATGACACAAAATCCTTTATAATGCCTCTCACTGATTTCTGGGCCTAGAAAGGTTTGTCCTCTGACGTGAATACAAAGTGTCAGGAGGGCGTTTTACTCCGGATACGTAAAATTAAAATAGTTCCGTATTTTATTCTAGGGATGCTGAAAATTCTGGACAGAAACAGAAAATGACCCCATTTTTAAAATAAAATTGAAAAACACGCTTTAACTAAAAAGTACACGCCAAATTGTACAACAATTCTAAATAACAATATTAATATACTTACATATATAGTCTATTAAATATGATTGATAACAGCAAAACACCAAATTCCAGCTGTAACTGGTGTTGCCTGAGGCATGATAGGAGTGTTATTGCTGTTACCATATCATATCAAATATAAATTGATATTGTATTTTTTGTCCAATTTTGGTGTGTTACTTACTTTTAATAAAAGTGCGGTGTTATCACACCAAAATTGGACAATAAAGTACAATAACAATATTAATATTTATACTAGTATATATATAATTGCTAACAGCAATCACACTCCCATCATGCCCAGGCATACCAAGGTTCCAGCATGTACTGACTGATTTGGCATGGTAGGAGTGTGACTGTTAACAGCAATCATATTCCTATCATGCCCAGACAACCAGTAAATGCGGGAACCTGGGCATGATAGGACTGTGATTGCTGTTATCATTCCAATTCCAATATATGCTGAAACCTGGCTAGCTGGCAGCAGCATGGGGTCACTTCCAGACTCACTGTGCCATGCCCTCCACTTACACATCCATGCTATCACACATACACTCATTCATTTACTCATTCATTCACAGATTCATTCCCTCAATTACGCACACAACCCCACCCTCTTACCTGCACTGCAAATCTCTCACTCGCAGACTTACACAGGGGCTGCTGCTTCCCACTGTGTAGCTTGCGATCAACTTCTCTTTTGACATAAATTCACATGACTCCGCTGGGTTCTGCTTCTGCTGTGCGGTACAAAAGACACTGACTGCTGCGCGAGCAACCCACAGGAAAGCAGCAGGGCCCTTGCGATTCTGCGATCCCGGTTGCCCTGAGGATCTCGAACGGGCAGCACCTCAAGGTCCGGTGGGCCGCATTTGGCCCGCAGGCCGCATGTTGGACGCCCCTGTGCTAGAACCTCCTTGTCATTGATATAACCACCACACTACCTCTCACCCTTTCTCTGTGCCTTATGTTTATCACCCCATTCCCTCAAGATTGTAAGATTGGGAGCAGGGCTCTCTCCACCTACTGTATCGGTTTGTCTTAGTCTGTCAATTCTTGTCTTGTCATACCCCTTGAATACATGTATTGTATTAAGTGCTGCGTAAATTGTTGACGCCATGAAAATAAAAGATAGTGATAATAATAATAATTATGTCACACACTCCGTATAACATACCCCATGTGAGAACTTGACTAAACTGAGAGTTGACCATTGAGGTTCGAGGAAAACTGTAGTTTGAAGTCACATAGTTTACTGTGCATTATGACTAGTAAACCCTTCATGTGAAGGGTCGTTATGCAGGCTCGCCTTGCATAATATGTAAAAAAAAAAGTCAGCACAATTCTTCAAATTTATTGTTCACTTTAGAGTGAGGTGACCTTATACTGTTAACCAATAAAATGTTGAATATTGATATGTTTTCCTTTTGATTTTTTTGGGTTGGATGAGAAAAACAGTGTAGCTACATATTTTTACCACATATAGCAAATTATGTTTATCATGCACATCCTACCTATCGATATATCCCTTCACTCACTATGCACTTTCTATGTTGTATATGGTCCTTTTAACAGTGTTATACATAATCTATCATAAACCAGATGTTACATAATTGCAATATTGAACTTGTTATGGATACAATGAATAACTTAATAGCTTCAATGGAAACCTCTAACACCAAACCTGTGCTATAGGTTCTATCATGTTACCCAGTCCTTGTGGTGCAATACATCACTCCCACCAATTGTTTATATATATATAT